>JAAGWQ010000257.1:0-97457 GCA_013396295.1 Fusarium heterosporum
CCCCCCCCATTGTTTACCCCGGTACACGCTGACAAGATGTAGTTTTCTGGCTGAACCATTTGGCCTCGATAACATGGAAGTGTGTGCCTCAAGAGTCAAGGGCCTCGTGATAAGACGCAACCCAACCTAGTGGCCTGTCCGTGTCATGTCATGCCTTTGCAGCACCGTCTCTTGACTCTCGGTATCGCCCCTGCAAACATCATCTCATAGGTCTGCTTTTCTTTGCTCTTCTCCCCTACCCTATTCTACTCAAGTTCGTCTAGTTGTTGAATGTCTATCTGACTGTTCGATTATATGGTGTCTTCCACCAAGGACCAGGCATCAATCCGCCCGCAAAATCGCCGAGACATACAAACGCAACGGTTCAACTGACTGGTTCTTAAGCTTTCTCGGAACGCCGTGCATCTGACTGAACAGGTGCATCTTCGGGTGTACGACATATCTGTTATGGTGCCAGCTGTAGAGTAATTATGAGAGACAGTAATCAATTACTCTATCTTGTATGCCTGCATTGTACTCCACACCATTTCCCATCATTGCCGTGTCTACAGTATGTGTATTTACCCAATTGATGTATCCTACCTCGGCCATTGCTGCGCTACGTACAAACTTATTGTCTTGGCTTATGCTTGTCAACTATCGAACACGGTTGGCCCAGGTCTCATGCTACCCACCGTTATAGAGTTTTATGTGTCGTACCGTGCTGGACGATTACCGCTATTGATACATCGTCTTGATTTATGTATGTATGCAGTCTCAAAGCCCATCTAGTCTGCCATGAGAACACTGCGCCGTTGGGTGTTACTAATGATGCCGTGGCGGCGCCTATTGGGCCTTTTCCCGTCTTCCGCGATGCTGTTGGTTTACCGGACTGCATCCGTCCTCGCACCTTTCGGCCGGCGCTTGACAACGAAAGAGAGAGGGGACGGACGGTGATGACAGCTTTTGCGTCATGGAGCATGATGGATTCGGGCTGGTGTTGACCCGCGAAAGCCTGCGGCGGGGTGAAAAGGTATGTCTGCAGCGTCATCGATCCGCTTGGCTAAGGACAAGGCTGCTTTCTGTTACTTTACGCCTTGTTGTTGTTTATTTCCACCAGCATAGTCGTCCATCGCTTATTTCTGCTTATTGCTATGTCAGCATTGCATCACAAGCGGTTCTCTGGTCCTGGTCACGGCGCAAACAACTAAGATACCTCAATCTACTCAATAGGTTGGCAGGCCTGGACTTTCCTTGGTATCCCCCTTCGAGAGCGTACATACCACATCAGATTATATGCTAATGCAATAGCCGATGTTGCTGTGGGTATTTCTGAGACCACAACCTTCGGGAGCCTGTCGAGACATGGTATCTCCACGATGGAGTATCACAAGACAGCAGGGGCCGATATGACGTATATATGTGACATTGGTAGGTAAAAGCGCCTGGAGCGCTTATTTCCCCATGGGCCCATGCCCAAATATGTCTTCGGGCAGGACACTGAAGCCGAGCTCGAATGCCATGGTCTAGGGTATGTGGTATGCACATGTGGTACCGACCAAACCTAATCATCAACAGCAGTTTTTTGACTTGACGAGGAACAGCCTTGTAGCAGAGCGAGATCTGAAACGAGTACCCATCCTTCAAAATTCAAATATCAACCCCAGACCGGGTACGGAGTTCTCCGTCCTTGATTGAATCTTCAGCATTGAATTTGAATGACGGTGTCTTAGCGAAGCATAATCTCGTCTTAGTCGTGAAACCGTCTCGTTCCAGGCATCGAGGAAAAATGAAAATCACCTCATACTTTCTCTGTTATCAGCCGATATTAATATCAATAAGAGAACGGTTCGATTAAGATCCATAGTATTCCTGCTCTAGTTGGCGAGATGATTTAAAAAATCTACGAGATATTGTTACTCCATGTACAGATTCACCACACGAATTTCCGAGTCGGAGAGGCCGGGTGGACCGTATCTTAGTGCTGTAACTTGACTTCAAAATGAGCTGATATAAGGATTTGATGGATCCAAATGCTACTGTAACATGGAGCGTCTATAGTTCTGCAAAGAGTACTATTTCACGGGGCCACTTGGCAGAGCCTTTCAGAAAGCCAGGCCCTTAACGCGATGTCACTGAAATCGAGATCAAGGTGTGTGTGAAACTATCACCGTTCAGATTAAGCTACTAAAGGTCAGCTGAGTATCCTATCACTTCAGCTAATGCTAAATAGCATCTTCTAACCACAATGCCGTTGACCAAATCATCCTCAACTAGAACCGCAAGATAATCACTTCTAACTCTCAAATACCCCAACCCCTTCCTCTAAAAGCCCCTCACGGTAGCTGGTCCATCAAAGAGGAACATGGACACAAGGCCCTGGATCCTCAGCAGTCTTGGGGACGGAGACTGCTTGAAGAAGGTTATGTACAATAAAACGAGACAACAAGAACTTCTCTACCAACAAAGGGCATTTATGCACGATTGTCGGAGAGAAGGAATAAAACAGGTAAACATTAACCGACGGGTCATGACCTCATGAAGTGAAAAAGAGAAACAATAGAAGAGTAATGAGGAAGAGGAAGAATGGCCTCGTGAGGTCGAGGTGAACTATTTGCTTTTAGGGATGCCCTCTCCAGGATCCAGCCGAAGTACGGGTATGTTTCTAAATCGGGGTCTCCGAACAATCCGTCCTCAGCTCTATGAGCAGAAGTCGACATGTTCGCGTCGGGATCTCGATACCGAATCCCTATTTTCGAAAATAGCAATGGACTTCTTTGGTCCGAATATACTCCCATAAACATTTCCAAACGCCAAAGGTATCAAATCAGACATGTATGCAGCTTGCTAAAACGACGATATTCTCAAAGATTGGTTATCTTTGTTCTCCCAGTTTCTCTTAGACGCGGGGTGGTACACCACCTCGACCATGACCAAGAGACTCAAGGAGCTCGTGAGGCGGAATATGTCGCATTCCGCTGCCTCGGTCATACATGGACGTAGGGGCAGGAACGTAACCCTCGCGCTTCTTGCGGATGCGGTCCAGAATGATACCGCAAAGGACCAGAAGAAGCATCAGGCCAAGCGCAATACCAAGACCGATAAGGACAACAAAGCCCAAAGCCATGTGCTTCTCTAAACGCCAAGTTAGTACTGCTCAGTTGGATATTATAAAAGAAGGAAACTGACCTTCTGTAAAGAAACTGTCCCGCTGAGAGAAGATACCGGCAATAGTGCCCGGGCCATCACCAGCCTTGATTGTCAAAGCATAGGGTTGGTAAGCTGTGCCGTTGAAAATGGCTGCCGAAGCCACTCCAAAGTCGGGGATGTCAATAGAACCTGTGAGCATCAAGACCTGGCTCTTGTCCAACAGATCAGAGTCTTGGTGGTTCTCGGTGACAGAAAAGACCTGCAGGCCGCGAATAATGGTGTCTGAAGATAGAGAGGGTTCGACTGTATGCCACTTCTCACCATCGTACTTCATAATGAAAACTGATTCGTCCTTGAGGGAGGTGCCCGACACCCAAAGCTGGTCGAAATCACTGGATCCAGGTGAGATGACGTTTACAGGACCAGGGATGTCCTCTGAACCAGGGAAGTTAGACCAGGACTCCGAGTTAGCATCCCAACTGGCAAGGGAGCGCTGTTCAGACCCATTGCCGCTCAGATTACCGCCAACAACCAACTGGTTCTTGCCCAGCCAAAGTAGACTGTAGACGGTGCCCTCGAGCTCACTGCCCGGACGATTCCATTGTCCTGAGTTGACGTTGTAGGTACAGAGACCAGGACAGTCCAAGGCACCGGCAGTGTCGAAGGAGCCGCCGACATAGATATCACCAGAGTCGCCCGGACGGACAGCGATAGCCGCGACAGTGCTGTTGGCCCCCGAAACTGAAGGTGGTTGTGAGTTGAAGGATTTGGATTCTAGGTCATATGAGACCAAGCCACGGATGTCGGTTTCATCGATTGTACCACTGATGTCACCACCTGCGAACAAAATACCATCGCGGACAGCGAGAGCGACAAACACGGAGTCATTCGATATGTCGGAGCCGAGTCCAATTATGTTGTCGTCCTCGAGGAGTACAATGTTTTGAATCTCTTTACCGTCTGTCGACTCACTGGTAAAATGACCGGCAAGAACCGTAATATTGTAGTCGTTGTCATCGTAGAAAATTCCAGTGACTACACCGGTGGTATTCTTATTGAATGAAGTGACATCCCGACGACTCAGGGTAGACGAGTTGGACGACGATGTAGGAGTTCGGATCTTGAGAGGGAATCTGCCAAGTCCATTATCAGAGAGGGTGGCAGCGCCGTTTATGCCGAGTTGTGCGGACGAGAGGGCACCAGCGTAGAAAGAGCTTCCATCCATGGGGACATCAAGAACAGCAGCTGTAAGTGATCCGTCAAAGGCAGGATAGTCGCCTTCGAGGTTCTGCAACCAATTGCCCTTGGAAGCGACCCAGATGGCGAACCCGTCCACTGAAAGGGCGTCGTAATCGTCAAAGCCGTTGCATGAAGTGAATTCGCCGGTGAAAGCAATCACCAATTCAGGTGTGTCTGCGGTGATATTCATCATCAATGGCACAGTGTACTTGACAGGACCGTTGAGACCAGCCCCCAAAGCATTCCATTTGTCTTCCTTGGTGTCATAGACAGCCGCATTGTCCAGGCCGGTCACAGGTCCATTATCGGTGTTGGAAAAATCACCGCCAACGTAGAGCTGTGTGCCGTTGAGGTACATGGCAAATACCTCACCATTCAGGCCACCGCCAGGCTCCTTAACATCGTCGTTTTCGATGATAGCGAGAATGTTGTCGTGATCTTTGGACGTAAAGTTACCACCGACATAAGTAGTGTTGCTATCCGTGATTAGAACACCCACGCCGGAGGCTCTATCGAAGCTAGCACCAAGTTTGTTGATTGGCGAGTTCATCAGGCTCGAAGCATTAACGACTGCCTGTTCGGGGTCGAAGTCAAAAAGGCCGTTCAAACCGCCAGTGGAGTTGGTGAGAGTAAATTCGACTCGCTGAGCGACGATAGTGAGGGTGTCAACGTCTTGACCTGCAAGTGGGCGAAGAGTGACCGAGGGTTTAAAAGAGTCTGAGTTCTTCTCTATATATCCGAAATAGATCTGGTCATACTTGTCAAAATCATTAGTCTGATAAAGGGTTGAAGTAAAATTAGTGTCTTTGTCCTCGTCGCCTGACATAACTCCGGTGATGTTGACACGGCCCCTGGTTTCACAGGTGTCATCGGCTTGGCAACCCGGCGTGTAAATATTGACAGAGTAGTTGCCAGATTCTATGATGTTGGGGTAGAAAGTGACGGAGACAGATTCGGGATCGTAGTCGTTATCAAGTTCGGCAGTGAGGTATTCAGAGCTGCTTTCCAAGGATGGTGAAACCTTCCAGGGCCCTGTATGAGTAGCCGAAGCTGGGCTCTTAACTCCGCCGCACTTTGGCTCATTGAAGTTGGAGACAGCATAAGCATAAATGTCGCTCTGGAAAAGCTCAATACTTTCGAGACCACCACCTTTGCCGTACCATTCCGAAATAGCTAGGCGGAACTTATTCATGCCGACACGGTTGACAAAGGTGAAATCCTGATAATCGCCGTCGTCGCGGAGTGGGCACTCACTGGTGCAAGTGACGTTGTTACCACTGTCTGGATCGACATATGTCAAGTTCATGATTCCATCAATGGGATAAGCGACAAAGCGAAATGTCTTGGTACCGCGACCATCTTGCTGTGTGTTTCGAAGTCTGAGCTTGGTAGGTGCAAAACCAAATCCGAAATCGGCCTCCCAATATCCAGGTGTGTTATCTTGCAATAGCCAGGGACTTGAGGAAGATCCGGGACAGACGATGTCCTTAGGATCACTCTTCGAGGACCCATTGTCATCCGTAATATTTGCTGTAGAAAGATTGATGAGCTGACTGGCCGATGTGCTGGGTGTACTCGAGTTTCCCAGACCTGTGAAAGTGCCGCCAAAGATGATATGCCCATTAGAGGCTTTTGTGATGGCCTTTACAGGGCCATTAAAGCCAGCGAACGGCAGATTTGTCCATCCGTCGGAACCAACCCAGGCGATCGCGTTGGTGGAATTGGCACCCTTAAAATTACCACCCACATAGACTGTGTTTCGTTCCTGATCACAGAATAGAGCGTTGACCTCACCCTCGATTCCATCAAGAGGGGTGATCTCGGTTGTGTTTGGGTTGAATAGCGCAACCGCCTTTGATTGTGTGCCGTCCAGACTTGTGAAATTACCGCCTATTACCACTCCCTGCATTTCTCCGTTACTAAGCTGGAACGAGCACATGGCTCTAATCGATGCATCGCTGGAGACGATCGAAGCGAATGCGCCGTTAGGCATTTGGGCTAGAAGCGACTCGCTTCCGTTAGAGGCACGAGGGCTCTCAGTCTGACCCTCATACTCGTAAAGTGATATTCCGTCATAATCACCGACAATGCCGATCCTGCCCAAGTTCGAGAAGTCTAGGTTTGGTGAAGGTATTGAGTCGAATGTGATGGCTTGTGTTAAAGAAGGCGCCAGAGCTGCTAAAGCCAGAAGGCTGGGTACCAAAACGGGACCTAGACTGTGGCTTTGGCGAGCCGATGGGCCGCGCCGTTGAAAAGGCGATCGCATAACTATTAATTCTCGCTAAAATTCGCAACTATCGGTTTCGTTTCTTGATATGTTCGTATTGAGAAATTTCGCCGTTCTGAAATCGGTGGAACTGATTTTGTTCGTGCATGCATCGCAGGATTACGAGCGGGCCATATCAAGGGGCGAGTAATCGCGTTTTCTAACGGTCGAGAAAGCGGGAGCGATGCGGATCGAGGTGCACTAGGAGAAGGAGGAAAAGTGTGAATACTGGATAATGTCAGAGGAGCGTGATTCAGATTATGCGCGTATTTTTTGACGGGTAGAATTGTTTGTTGAGAAGCCGCCGAACATGCGCAATCTAAATCAAAGGTTGTGGGTTGTAGGATTCAAGTTGAGCGACAGGCAAGCAGCACGTAGGTGGGAAATTGCTAGTGATGGCGATGTCCGTTGTCAAGGCTTGCATTGGATTTCCAGGAGCAGGCACTAACCCAATTGGGCTAGACACATATTCCCGTTGTAATGCGGTACCTGAAGCACATCTACCTAGCTTGCATAAATGCAGGGTGAGGACAAACAAGCACACAGCAACCGAAATAGCAGTGTCGTAACGAAAGGGACGAGAAATAGCGAAGGCCGATTGTGGAAGGCAATTGAGTAGGTTGGAAAGCAGAGAGTCGCCTCAAAGGGGAGCAACTGTAGGAAAGGAACGTACCGTGTGGTTTCAAAATGTACAACCGTGGTACGTATCACAGCCACGGGAATAACTCGTGCTAGAGCGCCACCTTAATGAACTGAGCACCAATGAGGTCGAGAGGAGCAACCCGAAGTTTGATTGTCCACAAGCTTCGTCCCCGTATCAAGAGAAGTATCGTTGTGGGATGTGGGAGAATCTGCCTAATTGATGGTGGTGAATTTAGCTGCGAGATATACCGCGTCGAATGCGGGGTGACGAGATGCCTCTGTAGTTTCGCGTCCAATGTCTCCGGGGCACGCGTCCGTGGACCAGGTATTCAAGCTTGATGGAAAGAATGAGGGACAGATATCGTGTCTCCAGGTCGACAGCCGTTGGAATGCAGATTAGGGCAGTACAAAGTGGTTGGGAGAGCTCGGGTTACTGCAGATTGATGGAAGGACGGTGACAAATCGTGATAGAGAGAAGAAGCGGTATTAAATGAGTGCGAATACCGGCCTGTGAGTGTGTTGGTAGTTATTGAGTATTCAGGTCGTCGAGTTGACGCGAGCGGTGTATTACGTATAACACACGCGGTTACACAGAGTTGAGCTGAGACGAAAAACAAACAATGAAAAAGAGAAGAAGAACAAAGTATAACGAGTGACAGATTGCAAGACGAGGCAATGCAAAAGTAAGAATCCCCTCCTCTCTCAGCTAAAGAATTCTCGTGGAGGATGAGGTGAGAATTAGGAGAGGGAGAAGTTGATTCCCCCGAGCCGTGGCTTGGCTTGGCTTGTTCCAGGGGACGAGTGGAGTTCTTTTTGCACCCGCCGCAACCTTGCCGGGAAGCTACCATGCATTGGACAGGAGCACTTGCCAACTGACATAACTTCATTTACACAAACATTCATAAACTACACTAAGCACGCCATTATCTTGTGCTGTGCATCTTGGTTCGAGCCCTCGTTGAACGCCGAGTCGTCATCAAGTGTATTAACCTTTGAGCGTTGAAGCTAAACCCATGTCCAAGTCGTGGCTTGCGAAATGGTACTAAGGCCTAGAAGGGTGACATGAAAATAAAAGCTTTACAAGTAACCGCACGATACATGCTGTCACTGGTCTGATTATTATGCACACCTCACAGCGCTAAACTCAGGAGGTTGGGATGGAAGACAAAGCAGAGGGCACTTGAAGGACGGTGGTATCACATGGATTCTGCTGTACATTGTTACTGTCATTCATCTGGACCTGGGTGATAGGGCTTCAATGATTTGTGCAGGGGATCAGCGAGCATGCGACGACTGCGAGTGGTTAGAATACTGTCGAGTCTATGGAGTATTGCTGGCGGCGTTGTGCTAATTATTTCATACAGGCGCTATCTGAGTCAATGTCATTGCTTACAATAAATGGAAGCTTGTAAGGGCACATATATTTATAGATCTATGCATTTTTACGTATCCGTACAGCGAGGGTGATGCTTGTAAGCACGACACATCATTTAAAATAAACAATCCTTCATAGTAATTGGCAGGGGCAGCGCTTTCATAGTTAATCATATTATTGAAGATCTCACCATAATATGATACGCTCAACTCAATCTACCTGCTCGTAGCCTGCCTCATGTTCTACACTACCAACACCAGGCTACGGGTTGTCTGAAACAACTTCAATCTGTGCTCGCAGCCCCCTTGCTTTGGACCCTGTTTGCTTCTGTTGCAGTGACTAGAGTGACTGCCTCTGGCACCGGCTGTGTTTATACCCGCACACGTGTCAGACATCGATTGACTCAGAATTGCCATACGGGATTACTATGCTGATGGCTGATGCCAGTCTCGGGTTAATAATCTAAACACAAGAAATGGCATCAAGTGTTCCACATCAGACGAGACCTGGACTATTAGATCTCCCTGGAGATCTCCCAAAGCTAAGCCTTGCCGTTAGCTCTGAGATGCGGCTTGGAATGCCTAAAATAGAAAGATTCCATATTTACCATGATAACCAAATTCTATCTAAACACCATGCCATCGTAAAATATCGCGTTCTTGATCCATGCCAGGATACCTCTAACATGCAACCCAAACCAAACCATATCAAACCAAAGTTCTTGAATCTTGGAATAGTCATAACTCATATTCGGCAACTTCAAGTGCCGGTCTTGTCGGTCCCAGCCCACTTGGTCTTGTAAGCTCTAGGACTCTCGAAATCTTTGGCATTGCCAGACCACATCCCCTTGCGTTTCTGCTTCGCTTTGGCCTCGGCCTTCTCGTATAATTTTTGCCTTCCTCCGAACTCAGCTCCCTGCTTTGCTTCGTATGTCGTCGCCATGCCAGCCTTGATCATTTCCAGGCCCACATCCCTTCGTATGAGCCACCGCCGCGTGTACACTGTGGCTACGATCCGATCGTATTGGTCCCGTTTGTAGATATACACTCGAACGTTGCGTTTGAGAAGGTATTGACGTAGCCAAGCGAGGGCTTCGGCAGAGAACGGCTGAGCTGGCCGTCCGAAGTGGGCGCATTCTGGAGCGTCAACGCCGGCAATACGAATTGGGATCTGGCAAGCAGTTTGGTTAGTATGGAAAGAATCGAGGCTGGTTCGTGACTAAAACATACTGTTCGATCTTTCAGCTCCTTGCGAACGTCAGGGACTCTTCTTAACCAGCCCCAACCCAAGGCTCGGCCACCTGGTGTATGGAAAAGGTGAAAGTTGTCGCCATCGCCAACGCTTGTGACTCGACCAAAGAGACTTCGATTGCGAAAGAAGTTTGGGCGCACATATGCTGTTCCAGGTATTCGGCGGAGGTAATTTGCGTAGATTTGCAGAGCGGCCATGCCCGCGAGAGGAAATACCACCATGGGTGCCCAATCTTTGGCTGCGCTGAAAGTGTCTGATCTAAAACGTGTTATTGTATCCGTCCATGATACCGGCAGTCGCTTTGCCTCTTCTTTCAATTTCTCCTCATTCTCCTTAGATTTCTGCGATCCAAACGGCCATACCATTGTCACAACGACCCAAGGGCCTTGGTTATGATGTTGTATAAAAAAAGATCGGCATGTGTCGGCACGATTTTGTTCACGATCTAACAAAGAAAGGACCCTTGAAGTTTGACCGCCCACCGCTAATTGGGTGGTGCCTGAGGTAAGTAGTTCGCCATTAGGTACCAACAGGTCTGGTTTCACGCTGCTTCATAGCCTCAGGTGGACATGTTTATTTTTTGGACTTTTCAATTTTTTGTTTCTTGTTGACTTGAATGCCAGTCAGAGGTTTTATAGTATCATTCGCTCAACTATCATCTACCCGCGCCTAACCGCCCTTTCTATAGGTTCGACAACCAAGGCACAGGACCTAAAAAGTCATTGTATAACATCAGTGGCATGAAAATCACCATTTTCTATGCCATAATCTAATTGCCTTGCACCTTGAAAGTTCTGCCACTGGCAGTCTTCCTCTCCTTCTCTTCGTTCTCAGGTCTAGCACGGCGCAGCACTGGGCACGATTAGCTTTGCAAATATGTCGATTCAATGAATGAAATTTACCTTGCAGGAAGTCAGCGGTTCTCTTTCGCATACGAGAGTGGATGTAGGCTTTGGAGGCCTTGATATGGTAATGGAAGTAGTCGCGGAAGGTCTGAATATGAGAAATGACCTCGGTCATGCGCTGAGGAGTAAGATGGCGGGGGAAGAGGACTATAACTCAATTAGTTGAAGTCACCGGCTGCATTGGCTCGCCGAACTCACCGAAAGTCACATAACCAATATCTCCAGATCCAGTGTCTTGAATTCCTGGGACACCTTGCAACTCAAGGGGGGCATCATTCCTGAACAAAACCTGGGGAGCATTCTGAATAGCTCTCCTTCGTGCGTCGACAAACTCCTGAATAAACACCTTTCCAAACACCCGATCAGTCTCCTCGCGGAAGACGGTGCTAAAGATGACGGTAACTCGGTCGTGACTGGCCTTGACATAGATGGCCTCCTCCTCTCTGTAGTGGATCGCCTTAACTTCACCTCCCTCTTGGACGCCTTGAGGAGCTTCTTCGGACGTGAACTTGGAAGCCTCCTCCTTCAATTCGTAGTGCTCTTTATAAGCTTGCTCGAATGGCGCGGCCATGGCATTGCGCTTCAGGAGAGCGAACTTGAGAGCGAGCTCATTACGTTCCTCTATTCAATGGTTAATATCAGGAGCTACACAATCAAATATCGGATGGATAGCTCTACCCTGTGACTCTGGGAGGTTCTCCAAGTCCACGAGAACAGAGAAGTCGAAGCCCGGCTCAACCGATGTCATGTAGTCACCGTACTCTCGCTGGAGAACCTCCTCAGCTCCGTACTTGACGAGATCTGGGAAACATCGTATTTGGATCGAAAGAAGAATCTGGGTCTTGGTCTCGGGAGTCGAGATGTGGAAAGTAACGCCGTCGAAGTCGCTGACCGTCTGGTCAATGGAAGCGGGAGGGGCTCTGACGTGTGACCTATTAGCTCTCGTTTCAATGCATTCAAATATGCGCAATCTTACCCAGAGAACCTCTCAGTCAGGACTGACTGAATCAGCACGTTTTGGTAGTCTAGCAGAAGCATCTTGTTGGCTGGCTTGTATGCGCTCCCCTTTACTCTCGTCGTTACTTGGAGCTTAGGTCGTATGGCACATAGGTGACGCCTGGGTAGTGGGGCTTACGTGGTGAACCTCGAGCTCCCTGCCAACGCACGTGACGATGAGCTTCAGGTGGAGCAGGTGTGGAAGGCCTTCTTATCGATAAGAAAATTTCCCACCTCGTTCCTTTCCGCGGGATAGACGAAAGATTCTGGGATTCTTTTGTAAGAGACAAACTTGAGAAAAGGCCAATTTCGGTCGCAACCGGGCAAAAATGGTCAAGTCATACTTGTAAGTTAACCAGAATGAACTTGCGATTAAATCTAACACGTTTTCTTTAATAGAAAGTACGAGCATGGCAGGACTTTTGGCGTTGTCGCCTCCCCTACTTCGAACCTAGTATGGTCCTCCAAAGATCGATCAGGATCCGGCGCGGGACAGGCGATCGTCGCAGCGAATGAAGAGGTTCTCTGCTGGGACATAAAAAAAGGCGAAATCGTGAGCCGCTGGAGAGACGAACGGTGCACGGTGCCTGTAACTGCGATCGCGCAAAGCAAAGCCGACAAGGACGTCTTCGCGGTAGGATATGAGGATGGTAGCATCCGACTCTGGGACAGCAAGATTTCCTCGGTTATTCTCAATTTTAACGGCCACAAGTCTGCAATCACCAAGCTCGTATTCGATAAGTCTGGTGTTAGACTTGCCAGTGGCTCCAAGGACACGGATATCATCATCTGGGATCTTGTCGCGGAAGTCGGCCAGTTCAAGTTGCGGGGACACAAAGACCAGATCACTGGTCTTCAGTTTGTTGAACCAGAGCCTCATGTGCAGGATGAGGATGGTACTCAGGCTATGGTTCTTGATGGTGAGGGAGCGCATGATGGTTTCCTCTTGACGACTGGCAAGGACTCTCTCATCAAGCTTTGGGATCTCTCGTCAAGGTACTGCATTGAGACACATATATCACAAACTAACGGCGAGTGTTGGGCGTTGGGCCTGTCTCCTGACTACAGCGGATGTGTCACAGCCGGAAACGACGGCGAGATCAAAGTCTGGTCATTGGATGCTGAAGGCCTTGCGTTGAGCGCCCGCCAGGTCGATACACCTGCCGCGGCTCGATATCTCCACGACCGCGGAACATTACACCGACAAAGCAAGGACAGGGCAACAGAAGTTGTGTTCCACCCCAGGAAGGATTACTTTGCCGTTCACGGCTCCGAAAAGGCAGTCGATGTGTGGCGGATACGAACCGAAGTCGAGATAAAAAAGGCACTCGCCCGTAAGCGAAGAAGACGTCGTGAGAAGGCTAAGGACGGAAAGGCCACTGAGGAGGATGCCAATGGAGAAGAGTCTGTGGATATTTCAAAGGCCGACATCAGCGACGTCTTTGTCCAATATGTCATTGTGCGAACGGGAGGCAAGGTCCGCGCAGTAGACTGGGCCGTTCCCAGCGGACAAAAGGATCTTCACCTGCTGGTAGGAACCACAAACAACCTGCTCGAGTACTACAGCCTACCATCCAAAGACAAGAGCGAAAAGTCGAAGAAGGAAGACGTCCCCGATTACACAAGGGCACTATCTATCGAACTCCCTGGTCACCGAACAGATATTCGAGCCCTATCACTTAGCTCGGACGACAAGATGTTAGCATCTGCATCCAACGGTAGCTTGAAGATCTGGAATATCAAGACACAAAATTGTATCCGAACATTTGAGTGTGGTTATGCGCTCTGCTGTTCTTTCCTCCCTGGAGACAAGGTTGTCGTCGTTGGTACCAAGAGCGGCGAATTGCAACTGTTCGATGTGGCATCAGCGGCGCTTCTTGATAGTGTTGATGCTCACGAGGGTGCTATTTGGTCTCTCAATGTCCACCCCGAGGGCCAGTCTGTTGTCTCGGGAAGTGCGGACAAGACAGCCAAGTTCTGGGATTTCAAGATTGTTCAGGAAGAGGTTCTTGGCACAAAAAGAACAACACCCAAGCTCAAGCTGCAGCACTCAAGGACACTGAAGGTCTCTGACGATATTCTAAGTCTCAAGTTCTCACCAGATTCGAAGCTTCTAGCTGTTGCGCTTCTGGATAACACAGTCAAGGTCTTCTTTGTCGACTCTCTCAAGCTCTACCTCAACCTTTACGGCCACAAGCTCCCTGTTCTAAGCATGGATATCTCATACGACAGCAAGTTGATTGTGACAAGTTCGGCCGACAAGAACATCAGAATATGGGGTCTTGACTTTGGTGATTGCCACAAGGCTCTATTTGGACACCAGGACAGTATTCTCCAGATCGCCTTTGTACCACACAACAACGATGGTAATGGCCATCACTTCTTCAGCAGCAGTAAGGATCGCACGATCCGATACTGGGACGGAGACAAATTCGAGCAGATCCAAAGGCTGGACGGTCACCATGGTGAAGTATGGGCCATTGCCGTCTCCCACAGCGGCTATTTCTTGGTCAGTGCCGGCCACGACAAGAGCATCCGAGTCTGGGACGAGACTGAGGAACAGATCTTCCTTGAGGAGGAACGCGAGAAGGAGATCGAGGAGCTGTATGAGAGCACTCTTACAACATCACTAGAACGAGATGCCGATGCCCAGGACGAGAATAATGAGGTCGCTGCGGCGGGCAAGCAGACTACAGAGACTCTCATGGCTGGTGAAAGAATAGCCGAGGCTCTGGAGATGGCCATGGCTGACCTTAACCTCCTCAGGGAGTACGAGGAAGCCAAACTCACAAATTCTCAAGCTCAACCTCCTCAGCGTAATACTGTTTTCCTCGCCCTGGGCAACATCACTGCCGAGGCATACGTCCTCTCTGTTCTTCAAAAGATCAAGGCGTCGGCACTGCACGATGCGCTTCTGGTGCTCCCCTTTGCGACCGTCCCCATGCTCTTCACTTTCCTCAACATTTTTGCCATGCGTTCCATGAACATGCCTTTGACATGCCGTATTCTTTTCTTCATGCTCAAGACGCACCATAAGCAAATTGTTGCTAGCCGCACTATGAAGAGCATGCTTGACAGCATCCGCATTAACCTCCGCGCCTCGCTCAAGCGACAGAAGGACGAAATGGGTGTCAACATTGCTGCCCTGAAGGTCGTGGGCATGCAGATCCGCGATAAAAGCATCAAGGACTACGTGGATGAGAACTGGGAGGAGCAGAATGATGATAGGAGCACCAAGAAGAGGACATTTGTTGACGTTGCTTAATAGAGACAATTTCATGTAGAGGAGGACAAAAAGCATAGATCTTGAAGTACTATATCCACGTTATTACCAGTTTTCCATAACGCCAAATTCTATAAATATTTATCTATTCTGGGTGTAATATTGGACACTTGTCCTTTAACACTAGGTTTTACCGCCTGGCAAAGCTCATTTTCAAAAAGATTGACAGTCCACTTCCCCATCACGTTTGCGGCCATGGCCGTGGCCATGGTCGTCACCTGCAACAGCTGGGTTCGGAAGAGAGGCAGCGGCCAGTTTCATTGCATGAAACCAAGAATTCCTAATCCCATATCCTCATTTTCTGATCCTAGTGGCGGAGGCTGGTCTGCCTCTATGGCCCTATTCAAATTCCGCATGAGTCTGTCATATACTGGATGCTCCAGAGAGGCTTGAAGCAGCTGGTCTAGGGATGGAAATCCGTAAAGTCCTGGTGGGAAATCCTCATACTCTACATTGTATGAACGCCAGGGGTCGTTATCATCCGAGACCATGCCCATCGCAGCAAACTCCGCTTTGCAGAAAGGACATACCGGACTCTGAGAGGTCGCTATCCCCTTGAAGCATCTTGCATGTATAAACTGTCTGCAGCAGGGAAGTCGCAAGACAGCTAGGTGGGGAGGGATGGTAATGTGTGTTGGCTGTCTTGTGTCGAAGTTGTCACCGCAGATGTTGCAATTCAAATCCGCCTCTTCCCCAGTCTCGAGCATAGCATTGCCGGAAATTGTATACGCTGCGATGACGCTCTCAGCAACCATTTGCCTGGCACGAGTATTCGTAAAAGTAAGGCGGCAATTCCGCGTTAATACGTTGAAAAGCTCGTCTTGACTCTGCTTGGCCTCATCTCTCCAGAGATGTGGCTTATTCTTGGGTTGGAACTGATCGCTGAGAGCTGCCAGTTCGAGGAGCCATTCGTCTTCTACCGCGGGGGTAGCGGAGAATAGTGTTGCAATTCTGGGGTCACTAGAATCGAGTCCTGGGGCAAGAAGAGGCAGAATAACCTTGACGATTGATTTTGCAAATTTGAGGGTGATGCCAGGATCAGAGGCAGCGTAACGAATAAGCAATAAGCACGTCTGCTCGCGTTTGCTCAGAACCGACCGCCACTCATTCAAATCTTGGTAGAACGGGGTCTTTGAAGTTGCAAGATCTGGGTTGAAATCCAAGTTGGAAAGTGTCGACACCTGTTGGCCGACGAGAAGTGCCATGTCTCTCCATTTCAGATACGATTCGAGATCAAGGTTCAGATCCAACTGGCCGGGAAGACGGGCGAAGCGTTCATCCTGCCACTGTTGCAGTTCACGGTCCCGAGAGCAGTTCTTGAACCAGTTCATTGGACGTATGACTCTGACGACATGCCCCTCGTGGTTGCGAGCCGCACGCGACATGTTGTGGGCTCCAGGATCGAAAGTACAGGGGCAGTTGCGTTGGCATTCATCGGCAGGGACCCGTTCAGGATGGTCTCGTCGAATGTGTTCTGGATTGTAGGTGCAATTGTGGCCACGCATGAACACCTCCCACGATGGTTTATCCAACGTCTCTTTCAGCAACCCCATCTTGTAAAATGCGCGTACGAGTCGCACGAGTTCTTCTAGGTACTGGTAGGTAGGCTGCATCTCGACTCGATTATGGATATCGTAGTTTGGTTCATCGCTGTCTGTAAGGCAAGGTTCTGCAGACATGACACAGTTATGATCTCCAGTGCAATCAGGACAAGCAATGTTATAGAGCTCGGTTCTGGTCTCAACAGGCCGTGCCAGACAGTCGGTTACTTGAATTCTAGCACATCGAATCCAATGTTCGAACTTGTGGCGGGCCGTGCAATAACCCTGATATGCTTTGGGCACCTCTCCTGGCTCCCCGGGATGTACCAGGTCATCATGCTTCCAGTCAAGCCATGGCTTGTCCGGATTTGTAGAAGGTGGTCTTTGGTTAATTTGGAGTGGAGGATTAGGGGGTATACTGGGACAGTGGAACCACCGGATGATTTTGATACACATTTCGTGAAGTAGAAATAGATGCCTTGCTCTTGGTTGGACAATTGCGTGTGGAAATATATTGTAATGCCCCACGTGTGTTGAGATGGTAATGAAGGAGGAGTTTGAACTGTTGGTTAGTTGACTTTGTGATATTGCACCCTTCAATATTATATATATACAGTATGAATCAAGACCACAGGAAGTCCAGACTTAGTTTAAAGATAGCCTGTCGGAGGACAATGGCCGTTCGTTTGTTGTCTTGACATTCTTTCATCTGTGTTAGTCAACGCCATGGCCAAGTTTCTTTGACCATAAACTTGGCTGTGTCGATAGCAAGGACACGAGTCCAATCAAAGTATATACTTGGCAAGGGCTTGCCGTTGGTCTGAGACCCTGAATAATAGTAGCACTGGACTGGCAAGAATATAATGAAATCAAAGGCTGAGAAAAGAATCATCACTTGACTATTGATTGAACTATTGTAACGCGCTGTTGTGAGTCTCACGTTCGAGAGCAAATATGACACAAAGAACTTGAACCATTTTCACAGGGCTCGATTGTGCTCGACCGAGTTTAATCCTGATGAATGGTTGGTCGTGTCAAAGAGAAGAATTGAGGGTGGTCAACTGATGAAGAGAGTGCTTTGTTCACAGGTGAAGCTAAACCTAAAGGAATTTGTGATATGATCGGAAGGCACCCGAACCCAACATGGAGTAGGAGCTATTGATCCAGCCTTTTTGAAACGGGAATCTATTTTTGTTAGGAAGGAACATGCTTTGACGGTTGCTTTCGCTTTCTACTTCAAGATTCAATTGCGAGGTCGGCGGAAATTGGAAATGCAAGTGCTAAAATATACCCCGCGACTGTGAAAGGTTCATCGGGACTCATTTCCGAAGCTTTCCCTCGGGGAAACACTTCCGAGGTCGCTCATGTCTAAGCTTGTTGGTTATTCTACCACCAAATCAGTCAAAGAGTGATTATCACTGTGATAGACTGGCTACTACATTAATTTTCTTGATTGTTCTACATATATCTGATACCTCCAGTCCCAACTCCTCTCCACCATGTTTGCTTTCAGACGCACAATGGCGAGTCTGGCACCTCAAGCCACGTCGAGCCTCAAACAGGCCGGCAAGGTCGTCTGCATTGGCCGCAACTTTGCGTATGCACCAAGTGCCAAACAAAGAAGAGATATACTGACGGCTTTCCCTAGAGAGCACATTGCTGAGCTTAACAACACAAAGCCCAAGCAACCATTCTTCTTCCTCAAGCCACCCTCCTCTATTGTGCTCCCTAATGAGGGCCCGGTCCTGAGACCCAAGGGCATTGATATGCACTACGAGGTTGAGCTAGCTCTTGTCATTGGCAAGCTGACCCGAGATCTTCAAGCATCCGACACTCAGGGAGCTCTAGATGCTATTAAGGGTGATGACACCATACCCTATCTCTTTCGGGTGAATGAATCCAAAGACTAACACTCTATAGCTTATGCCATTGCCATTGACTTCACCGCCCGCAATGCACAGAACGAGGCCAAGAAGAAGGGTCTCCCATGGGATATTGCCAAGGGTTTCGATACCTTCCTACCCATGAGCAACATCATCCCAAAGACCGCCATCAAGGACCCCCACAACGTTGAGCTCTTCCTCCAGCTCAATGGTGAAACCAAACAGCAGGGCTCCACCAATCTCATGGTCTACCAGATTCCCCGTATTCTGAGCGACATTTCCAAGGTCATGACTCTGCACCCTGGCGACATCGTTCTCACTGGTACACCTGCTGGTGTTGGTCCTGCCGTGCCTGGCGATGTGGTCCGCGCTGGTGTAAGAATTGACGGCAAGGAGGTGGAGGAGGGCACTATTGAGATTCCTGTAGAGGAATCGACTAGCTCATACACTTATGCTGAGACCTAAACATAAATACGAAGCAGGTCATGAGGGGCAAATACTCTGGATTTAATTTCGTGGAATACCAGGATAGGAGAAGCATTTTTCTGCAACTACAAAAGCCACGAATATAATCAGAAGTGGAACACCACCGTTTCATACCCATGCGCCTTTCTATATGTCTTGGTACACTAATGTTGATGTACATTGTTGAACATCACTCCAAATTGGGGTCCTGGATACTACCCGGCTCCGGCGCCGCATTAGCTAAAGTGCCACACTTGGAGCAGGTCCTCTTGTCCTCATTACTCTTGAAGTCCTCGACAGCCGCCTTGATCTGGGTGCCGAGGTCGGTGCAGTGGAATGCAGCCTCGTGGACGACCTCGCTGCAATTTCCGCAGTACCAGCGCATACGGTCGAGCGAGTCCTTGGGGCGACGCTGCTCAAGGACAACTCCAACGGTGTTTGCAAAGCGAACGGGGTTGTGCGGCGTATTGCCTGGCAAGAGAAACATGTCGCCTTCGCGGATGATAATGTCGCGGAACTTTCCCTCGTCAACGACCTTGAGCATCATGGCACCCTTGTATTGGTAGAACCACTCGGGGGTTTGGTTGATGTGATAGTCGGTGCGGGCATTTGGGCCACCGACGATCTAGAGATAATCGTCAACTGAGCTGTTGAAAGGCTATGAGTGCATTATGTGGCCTACCATGACACTGAAATCTTCATTGTAGACACAGTAGTTGTTGATAGGCGGTTGTAGGAGATGCGAATTCTCTTCAAGCCTATCGCTCCGACGAATTCGTTAATAAGCATGTTCTATTCTCTGCTTTATATTCTTATGTTGACTCACCACTTGGGAAGATTCACTGGAGGTGCCAACATTTCGAAATAATCCTGGTATAGTTACGTATGAGTCTAGTAGTTGGAAGAGAAATGTCTGGAGACAAGACGAAAGTCACGGGCTATAAGTTGTGTAGTTTGAGTTGAAGCTTGAGTGAGGGGCGGATAATATAATTTGTAAGTGAGTTGCGGATGTCACGGGAGATGCCGACTACAACCCGGAATGGCTATGAATTATGTATATGATAACTACATTTAAACTTGTCGAAATTATAGTATTTTCTAGTATATTTTCATAAAACAATCACCCTATAGTCAATGAATCACAGCACGTCCTAGAACCTCCCCGCAGTAGGTTGCCGTAGCTGTCCAGGATCGGAACGACCCCTCCCCTCTGTAATAGAAGCTAAGACATTAGGTACTTGCGCTTGCATACGTTTTAGTATAGGGAACTAAGTAACTACTGTCGCGTCATTCCATCCGACACCCGCTGCCTTATCGACCAACCTGTAACCACAACCTAAACCAAGGGGAGTCCGCATGATCCTGCGCACGTTTGAGCTTGTTTCTATATTCGACTTATGTTATATCAACCGACAGCATCCTTACCAACCTCATAGCCCAAACACAACGACTCTCGATATTTGATTACGCGAACACGATAATGGACCACTCACATATGGATCACAGCGGCATGGACCATGGCCACGGCGGAGGCATGAAGGACATGTGCAGCATGAACGTATGCTATATCCCCTTTGTGCCTACCAGCTTGTTCTATACTGACTGACTATGGCAGATGCTCTTTACCTGGGATACCAACAATCTCTGCATCGTCTTCCGCCAATGGCACGTCCGATCATCAACCTCGCTCTTCTTTTCCCTCGTCGCCGTTATTCTCCTTGCCGTCGGCTACGAAGCTCTCCGCTCCCTTTCCCGCCGCTACGAAGAAGCGCTCGATAACCGCGTCCGCACCGCCCCCAGTAAGCTTCTATCCTCCCTTCTCAAGACCGCATACACCCATATCTCCTCCACGAGGACATCCCCAAGAACAAGAACAGAATGCTGCTTTGTACCCTTTGCCATGTCTGTGCTATTCTACAAGGGGGGAAATATCAAAATTACGCCGTTGCTAAGTCTTGCCGTGAGGTCTTGATGTTCCTGTTACTGAGTCGACTCCCATCCTTTCAGGACAATCCCAGGGACAAGCCGATCAGCGCGCCCACCTTATCAAGGCTGTCTTGTATGGTCTGCAGAACTTTTACGCTTTCATGCTCATGTAAGTGATTACCCGTCCAAGGAATGTCACGGATGTACAGTGTTAACAAACCAAGGCTCGTTTTCATGACATACAATGGTTGGGTCATGATTGCTGTTTCTTTGGGCGCATTTCTTGGGTATTTGTTCTTCGGAAAGAGAACTTCTGCTACAAAGGATAATGCGTGCCACTAGAGGCCTTGTACGTTGTATGACAACGGTTATGATAAACCCACAAGTCCCTTGACGCCTCGAACCGTTACAGTATAGAATCTTTAAGCTTGTCCAATAGTTTGTATTAGGCCAGTACAACTCAGTTGTGTAGAAGTGACTGTCTACCAAGAATTGCTCAATATCAGACTCTCAGTGGTCAATTGACCTACTCTTTCTATTCTTTGTCATGTTCTACATCTTTGCGGCATCACCAGGTTCAGGTCTCTTCTCCTCGACCTTCTCACCCAAGTCTCCTAGACTATCCGCATGCGCAATGATGTCCGTATCACCTAAACTATCGTTATGCTCGAATGCAGGCTCCTGCGCATATGCAATCCTTGCTGCGTCTACCAGTATACGCGCTGTCATACCCCAGACCTTGAATCTACCATCTGGCTCCTCTTCAGTTTCTAGCTTCTCTACCAGGCGGCTTTGCTCGCTGTCTTGCCGGGGCTTGGAGATGCTTTGATTGTTGACAGGGACGTAAAAGTTGTGCACCCGCCATTGGTGGTCTTTCCATGAATGCCAGTACCCATCATACCATTGTCCTCCTGGGAGCTTCTCGCCAGGCGCAGGAGGAAGGTCGCTCGCTTTGAGAAAGTTGTAGAATGGTGCACTAAACACCGCCGCAACTTCTCGTGCGTCCAGCCGGGGGATCATAGTCTCTTCTACATTGGGAGCGGGCTCTCCTGCTGTCCGTTGATCCGCATGTAGAAATGCAACGCATGGCCTCACGACAAGATGTGTCCGGGCCAGAGAAGGAGGGAGATAGCAGAGATGTTCAACACGGAAAGGTTTGGGGAGCTTGGTATCGTCCATTGGGAGACCAATCTCTTCCCATGCTTCTCTACGGGCAATCTGGACTGGTAGGTTGGGTCAGCAAAGACGAACAAAGCTTGCTAGCAATGTCTTACATGGCGTTTCTTCAGCATCATCCGCCTTGCCTCCAGGAAAGGCTGCATGCCCAGAAAAGCTTCTCAGACTTGCAGCGCGCATGGTAATAACCACACGTAAATCACCGCGACGGTCCGCATACAACAGTATCAAGACAGCCGCCCGTCTCCGGACTGGCAAACGATCCCATAGCGGAAACGCCGGGGGTTTGTATGCTCGGAAGCGAGCAATTGCAGCCTTGCGAGATATTATGTTGGTCAGCAAACTGCAGTGGACATGTTGTGAATCGTACAAGAGACGCATCGAAGTAGAGTGAAGTCGGAGGATGGCACGTGTGCATTTTAAACAAGAACACAGAATTTAAACTCACAGCAGACATTGCGTTCAAAGGCGACATGGTCATGGAGTCATAATATAGCGACGCCTCTCCGTGATTGATTAGTTCCTCCCTTGCAGCTTCACGAATACCTTCCTGTAGCGCCTCAACCACGTCAGCGTCGGTGATGCTGTGGCTTTCGATTTCTGGCTCTGTACAGGTCTCGTTATTGATATTAGAGGTCTCTGTCTCGCGGATCATATTGAATGATCAGCTCGCGGCAGAAACTTTATTCACCTCAACGGAACAGGCCAAGCCGCAAGCTTGTTTCCCGGAGAATTCTTATCCCTTGGATTGTTTCTCTGGTTAAGTTAATGGTAGTACTGAGATCGAGCTCTCGGACCTCGAGTAAAGAGCTGTAGGTGTAGGATAGAGCCTCGGCCTGGGAGCGGCTCCGACTGCGGATCTGTACGGATCTAGAATAGATCTGTGGGGGCGGGGCTGGTGTGACGGTGACTGGAGGACAGACGAGGGATAGAGGTAATGTCATGTACATGCTTATTTGTAGGAATAAATGTGAAGTGGCTGTGACTTTATGGCAACGCAGTCATAAGAAAACAGTAGAAATCGGTATCCCTACTTGTCTTGGAAACTTAAATATTCAAGTATAGAAAAGTCATTTTCATTCAGTATGAGTTAAAGTTTTGTATTAATCAAAGATCGTCCAGAGGAATCTATTGGGTATGTCGCGCCACGCTCAAATACAAATAGCAATCATCTCTTGACCATGCAGTACTCGTTCCTGATTAATATCGTTGCTCAACGTCCGACCTCCTCCTCAGGGATCATTTTGATCTCAGTCCTGAGCTGGGTTCTTCTTCTTTCGCCTCGGGAATTCTGTATAAACCTCGCCCCTTCGCGTGCGTTCGAAAGTAGGTCCTTGACATGCACTCCTGTTTTTGTCACGATTTTGTGGTCCTGTGACGTCTCTGAAGACTCTGACACCGAACAGGGTATTCCCATGTCCTTTGATGTGCGATCTTCACTTCTTCGTGCAAAGAAATCCTTGATCGCCTCCCTCATACTGCCATCGTCTGCATCAAACTCATCATCATCGTCGTCAACCTCGAACGTACTGCGAGATGGCGATACCGCACTTGCTGTATCCGAGGGAGGAATCGAGGGTGAGTATGGTCCCTTGGTAGGATGAGTCGTAGCTGCCAGTGATGCTCGACTAGGGTTTGCGGAAAAATCTGGCTCCTTTTTCCTTGTGAATAGTGAGCGCGCCGAAACACTGAGGCGTCGACTGAGTGAATTGCGGGAGCGTGGAAGAGGAGTGTTGCCATATACCGACTGACGCTTGTCGTTGTTGGCCAACCTGGTGGCGATTCGATGATACTCATCCGCCGTCTCGAGGTCGCTGAAATAGTTGTAGCACGGCCCACTTTGCCAGTCGACATCTGACACGAATTGGTCATCCAGACTGGGAATAGGTTCCGATGTTGTTGGCGTCGATGTCACGCTGCTGTGACGTCTCGTCTTAGCCACGTGAAGTGAGATAGATCCTCGATGCACTCTAGGTGATTCAGGAGTTGTAAAACTTTGGCTACTCAAAACGCTATCACTATCTTGCTCCAGCGGAGGCATACTGCTGTCAGAACATCTTGTCTGATAGTCCGCAAGTGGCGTAGGCTCATCGTCGAAAAGAGGCTCATCTAACGAGATACTATAGCCACTAGAAGAATCGTCTCGAATTGACTTTGGCGAGATGGAAGGCGAATATGGTGGCCGAGACGCAGGAGAGATCCAATCGATTCCAGGGTCAACGTCATGGCCAGTGATTTGTTGAATCTTCTGGGACGAACGTCTTTCGCGCAATGTAGTGGTCCCTGATATACTTATGCGAGACGCGCGTTGTCTTGTTAATGCTTTGGGAACAAACGTAGGCGGCTGTTGAGGTAATGCCTTAGGATCGTTGCCTGGTCCTGATGTCTGCGGGAAAGCACTGAATCTAGGAGTTGGTCTTGATATTGAAGAATTCCTTGACGGCGGTGTTGGAGGCAGCGGTAAAGGCCTATCGCGGTAGAGGTATGCATTTCGCGGGGGAAGCACAAGCTCTATACTGCTCATCGGGCGCTGATAACTTGTCATATTGGGTAACAGAATGAAATCCCTAGTTGTTTCAGTCCCGTTTTCGTGATTCTGATCGACGTAGCCGATATGTCGCAGGGTCAGGGCCCTGCATGTATGGTTTATCGGCTTCCAGCCCTGACGTGCCGTGATTCTGCAAGTGACAGCAGCTGAGTCCCTGATTGAACCTTATAAGAGCTTCCGACTTTAGTTCTGAATAAGTCAACTTCGAGTTGAAACTGCCACAAAGAGACAACTGCGTTTTCGATGTCGAGATGTTAGATCGGTATCGTACAGTTGGTGATGCTCAATTCGCAAAAGGTTGCCCTCAAACAACACGGGTTTACGTGCGAGATGAGAGGGAGATTCCCATTGCGTATGAGCCTGAGTCCCAACTCCATCTTATGAGTTCCTCAAAGCAATTGTGAGTTTGAGCCATCATAGTCCGGCCATGCAGCCAGGCCTATCGAATACTAGTGTTCGTCTACTTACTTCCGGAGTCACCTGGATCTAGCGGGTCGTGGCGGGAGGCTTGAGTCTAGGCTCATTCAGTTGGGCGACATATTGGCCAAGGCAACGAACAGCATTCCAGTCCCCAAGGCATAGGCTCACCGCTCGCACTTCGCGAAGCGTTCACAAAGGAAAAAAGGGTTGTCTTTCAGTAGTTGTTTGGGGCAAACGAATGAAGATCTTGAAGTATATTCTGTATATGAACGTGTCGATCCGCACTGCGCCTACATGCAGACCATAATTATAAAAACCATACGGCCACAGGCATAATAAATATTCGAAAAGTTGGCAAGCAGTTGAGATGAGCCAAAACACCGTCAGCGCTCCCGAAATTGGAGTGGCGACTTTGAGCTTCCGAAAGCATCGTCATATTTTACGTATCTCCAGTTAGGCCGACTCGTTTAACCTCCTACTCCATGACTAGGTCGAGACTTTGGCCGGGAAGGGCCGAGCTATACCAAAAAGGCGCATTCGGGTTGTCGTAGCAAGGTCGTCAGACCATAACCATGATCTTGTAAACTTTCCCAGTTACCGGGAATGGCCTCGTGGTCTTTCAAGCCTTTGCCAGCCAACCCTTATTTGGGTGCCAAATGCCCGACGTAAAAT
Source organism: Fusarium heterosporum (assembly GCA_013396295.1). Classification (NCBI taxonomy): domain Eukaryota; kingdom Fungi; phylum Ascomycota; class Sordariomycetes; order Hypocreales; family Nectriaceae; genus Fusarium; species Fusarium heterosporum. The sequence goes on from JAAGWQ010000257.1 coordinate 25,718, forward strand.
ACGGGTGGGAATGTAGATCGGCAGCGTTGGCTTGCTCAAGGGCGATCGAATGTAGGAAGCGCCCGACACTAGCCAAATATGGGCTCGAAACTGTGGTTGGGTATCATTGAAAGCTGTTGCTCTATAAAGGTACCCTCAATGTCCAGGAAGACCGACATAAATTTATGGTTATTCCCATCAGAATTGTTGAAGGCTCTCACTCGTCCTCTGAATCCTTCCCTTGGTAATCTCCGAGGAGAATGTCGTCAACACCAAGGCCGGTTGAGTTGTTCCTTAACCATTCTGTCTCGACGCGGAAGAAGATCCATATCCACCGACGGAGTACTTCTAGAAATTCGATGAAAAATATGCCACCCTCTAAGTCGCTAAACTTGTCTAAACGGCTGTTGAGTTTCATTGACCAGGTGCATCTCAACATCAAATCCATGCAGATTACCAAATAGTAAAGCTTGGGGGACCTGAATACCAAGCGGTCTCTTAGTCCGAACGGATGAGTAGGAGATTCACGATCTTGCTTGGGCGAGAAAAGAGTCATGTCCCAGTCCTTAGCCACGTCCCAATAGAAAGAATAACATGAGTTGATGAGTACAGCAACAAGCCAAGCTTTGTGAAGTGCTGCCTTGGTTTCAGGGTCTTCAGCCGATCTTTGCCAAGCGCTGGTAATAAGCACCGGGAATGCGGTCGAATATTTGAGTGCGTTGGCCAGATGCTGACCGCCCCATCCTGTGGACTCCTTGTACGGGGCCCGTTGAACACGGAAGTATTCGATAAGGCATTGGCGGAATCGAATCAAGCTGGGCACTCCCATAATGAACGGTACAAGCACTGTTCCTCCACAGTTGCGGTCGGGTCGTTGCGTAGATGATCCTGCTGCTGAGAAGAACATACACAGAGTGATAAAAAGATCTCCAAAAACTTTGGCGTATGATGTCAAAACATCAGCAAGCAGAATGTCACCAAACTTGCCGTCCTGGGGCTCCGCGAGTCCTCCTATACTCACACGTCGTAGCGTAGCCAAGAATCTCCTCCTACCGCCGCTAGGGAGGTTTCTCAATGGAACAACGAACATGGCTATCAAAGCCGCAAGGTATGTCAATGGCATCCATCCGAAAGCAATGACGCGCTCAGATATACCCCATGTGCATAGCCAGAACAGGCTTACGGATAATGCGAATAAGGCTGAAAGGACGATCGCAAGGCGATACGTTGAGCCATGATGTGGGATATGTTGCGGTGATGCTCGGCCGGGATATCGAATAAGTTGCGGAACGTCGACGTTGCACAGATAAAGGCAATGTAGATTCAGCCCCCATCCCCAAACGGCTATAAACCGTTAGTAACAAATAACACCTGGGCATAGGGTTCTTTTCATCACCTAAAGTTGCAATAAAGCCAACACGGTAAGGCAGAGGGAAAACCAAGCTAAAGGAGTCAAGCCCCGGATCGACAGCCGGATCACCATCCATTGTAGCGAACCGCCATTGAGCGAAAGTCACAGATTTATCGAGTAAAGAGAAGCACTCGAAGGAGCTGCTGGAGATGATTGTTGAACCAAAATTTCAGAAGAATGACTGGAAGATAAAGTTCATGAGGTCTCGCGACAGTCCAAGCTGTCCTCTAGTTTAGGTGAGATTAACACGAGCGGGCCCGCATTCTTTTTTTCAGGGGTGCTCTGCACTTTCTAGATAAACGTCATCTATCGTTGTGTTATCTTATCTTATCTGAGCATACAGAAGCCACAGCATCGTGCCATAGTTATGCACAGCCACATGCTTTACATAAGCGCGTTCGGTTCCAAAGGGCGAGTAACCCCACGGGATAGACGAGCCTAGACACCCCATCCCTCAGTCCCACTCCCACATGGATTACGCTACGGCCATCCATGCATCAATGCCCACGTTGCCTTCGGCTTTGTTTAGCTGTTAGAGGATCGGCACCCGGCGACGGAAGAAGGAAGGTCCAAACGGTGTACAGCAAACTGGCAAGCAATCAGAGTTACCTGAAAGATATTGCGAGGCGTCTCTTTTGTCTCGGGCTCCAGCTATCAACTAGTTCGACATGTCTTATTTCCTACCAACTTCAATTACGGGATGCTGACCTGGTTCTGACCTGCAGCACTAGACTCCAAATTACAGCCGCACGCTTCTTGTCAGGCCGTTGAAACAAGCCCTCTGGCTTCTAGCAAACCCACATGTCTCTCTCTACGCTAGCAAGCACTGCAGTCTGCGGGCGAGCCACCAACCGCAGCCCAGAGGCCCTAGTCCGGCCACAAGCGCTTCTCACCGTAGATCTAGGGGTTAAATCCGGTCTCATACCATTCGTTAGCCCGGGTTTTTGGAACTTCGAGAGGTAATGGAACAGCAACCTCCCTTGCCCCGGCAGTCCAGGTCTCCATCCAACTTACAGTACCGTGTAAGCTGTCTTGTCCCTTTTCTCTTGGCCTTCCTTTTTTTTTTTTGTCAGGTATTCTAGCAGGCTGGTCCTGGCATAATTGGTGATACATGATACGCTATTGATGGCTGATGGTCTAGCCAAGCTCTCTCTGCTGGAAGCTCGGATGGAAGATCCTTTGCCATCATGAAATTATCCGGTCGATATGATTCATAACCAATAAAGATCCTAGTCCGATACACGGAATAAGGCTTAGCAAGCCGGTGAGGAGGGATCGCATTCGCCGCCTTGAGAAAGAAGTTTATGCGAATTAGAATCATATTCATATCCGCATTCACAGCTGGGCCATATCCGATGCTTGCTTTACACAGAAGGAATGCTCATACAAGGCTGATGAAAGGGATGTGGCACTGGACGATCCGGTTCGCTTGGGTTCACCCCATTATGGCCCAGGATCGGGACGCCACTGTCACCTCTAAGTGGGAATGACATTACATTACCTACTACGTATGCCTCCGTTGTTTTACTGACAGACCCTGCAAAAAACAGAGAGGCAGACCCAACTTTTCACCCGACAGCCTCCCACCAGAAACCAGGGCGTGAAGTAAGGCGAGGTGTGGCTCCTCAAATGCACAATACTGAATCCTGGTGGGTGCAATCTTCCTTTATGAGCTCAAGTCCAAAAAATTCGGCGGCATAATCGGCTGCCGACTCAAAGTGCCCCCATAAACTAGGTGGCTAGCCCACACTGTTTGGTCTGTCACTTGGTGGAAACCCAACTTGTGGTTCTTCATGACATCCATGGGTGCTTTATTATCCGGGCTTCTGGACTTAAAAGTCTCCCAGCGTTTCCTCACATCATGAATTCTCTACAGTCACCAAGTTTTGCCGCCGAGTTTATTGCTGAAGACCCCGGCAGACCAGTTCCCCAAAGGCCTGTCCGAAGACGGGGCATGAATGATCAAATCAAATGGGTCAAATCATGGGTTGCGAAGCTGCCGCAAGGAGACGAGGACTGGGACAACAACAAACCCTCAACACCGGGTGACATCTTGCGTCTACGTGATCGCCTGACAATCTCTCACATTAAGGGTCGCCGAGATATGGATTGGCTTACTCTTCTCAATACCTACGCCGCCGCTGCTCGAGATTTCGAAGGACGGGAAGTTCAACTTCACTGCATGGTTATGGTCGCGGCCTGTCATGTGGCGCATAACCAGGGAATCGAAACACCAGAGGTCATGGAGGCAATGGCCCGATGCGTTACCGGAGGCAGTGATACTCTCAGGTCCAAGCGATTCGCACTGCCCAAGTGTGTACAGATTGGGGATGAACTTGCCAAAGTATTGGGAGCACGTGCGTACGAGCTTCCATTAAGAGGTAGGCTTTTACCAACATGCTCAGTCTATCTACACAAGACGTTTTTATCCTTACACCTTCCAACTCAGTAAACTCTTATTTCACCTTTGGCCAACACTTTACCGGTGAATGCTTCCCGATCCTACGCAGAGAGTGCGCCTTTGCGCACCGTCCGAAAACCAAACTGCCCTCGGAGGCACTCAGGATACCAAACCTCGTCTTTGAGATTTGCGAGGGGAAAGTCAGGTAGGTCACGGGGTTGGCGACTCCTACGCATGAGCTCACATGAACCCTTTTAGTCTTGAACAAATCGAAAAGGCTCTGGAGCCAGGCGCCGCAAAGGCAAAGACAAGATCCAAGTCAAAGACGAAGTCGCATGCGAGGTCAACGGGTAGCCCAGAAAGTATCAACTGGAGTATTATCTCCAGCGCAGATACGGAGCATGATATGATACACATCATGAAATAGAAGTTGTCGTTTATGATACACCCTTATACCGGCTCCAGGTGGAGAGGAATATAAAGGAACCTTATGTGTCCTCCTTGAGCTTTCAGTCCTGTTTCCCGGAGGTGGAGGGCAGAAGTTGGCTCCCACGTCTCTTTCTGCGAAGACCGTTTGTCTCTGGATATGAGTTCAACGTCGTACTTTGTGTTCCCGAGGGCCACAACGACGGCTGTATACCCCTTTAGCAACGTGGAAGTGTTGCCCTTTTCGAGACGGAAAGCCTGTGGGCTGATTTCCGGCATTTTAACATCCTTCACAACCATCCCAAAACTCAACGCCCATGCCTTGAGGTCCTCTCCCTATTAAATATTAATACATAACCATACAAAAGACTTGCTGTTGATGTTTCCAGTGAAGAACAAGCATAAACGAGGGACGAAGAGAATACCAGATCTTGTAATAGCGCCTCACACAACAGTTCGCACGATTTAGGTAGGCCATAAGTCAACAATCCTTCTCTCTTTTGAACAGGAAAAAGAGTCAGCACTTCAGTCGTTGCATCCTGCTGTAGAGCTTGAACTCGAGGGCTCAGAGGCATCAGCCTATACAGTGGAGTTGTCATGCTCAGGCACTTTCCATTGCATGAGTTGTGTGCCGCCAAGAAGATTTGAAAGACAGCCAGACCTCAGAGGCACGGAAAAGGACACAACTAAACGGAGAGTACACACTCGTCTCGTTAGGCACCTAAGAATGAACAGGGATGCCTCAGGCTTCGCGGCAGATCAGATCGTCCGCGGGAGATTCTGGATGCTGCCGGTGATCCTCTGTCGGGTTGTAAACCTGGTTGTGTATGTAACTGCAGGTCGAGAGAAGAGGAAACATGTAGTATCGTGCGTGTTGCGGCTTACGTCTCGACCACCAAGTGTACTCACTACTTTACTTTTACGCTTCTTGGCAGTCTAGTCAACGTCAATGGACGCCATGTGCGTTGATCAGAGACAAGACACACTCCCCTTACTATATCCACGCCAATTTAAGTTTTGGCGAGGGGAGAGAGAAAAGAAGTCAAAAGGAACAGAACAGAAGCGAAGAAGAACAACGCAGCCGAGTTCGGACCAGCCCCAACCTAACGCAGCCCAGCCCAGCCCAGCCCAGTCCGGCCGTTGAGAGACGGATCTTTTCTTCCAGCAGCACGCGATGACTGCATATGCCGCCGGTGGTTAAATAATCACATTATACTAAAATAGAGACAATTTTCCGTTTTGTTACGTATGTCTCTCATGTTTACCTGCACGTAGCCCCCCCCCAGCTGCCGCAAGCTCGTGGTTAGGGGAGGGTGTGTAAAATAGACATGGACAAGGCCGAGTTCTCACTCGCTGGGCCTTTTCTTTTTTTTACTCTTCCGACGCCCTCCTGGTGACATCGTTCGACATTCCGATCTACGATGCCTGGAGATCTCCTCTGTTCGATCTCTTTAGGAGACAACGTTTTTCGGGTACAGCCTTGTCTCAATCGTCCCAAGTGTGTCGATCTCCCTGAAGTGCAACTTTCAAAGGGGCAGTTGGCTTAGCTCGAATAAGTACAAGCACTGTATGTACAGGTTCGGTTCCGCTTGAGCGCCCTAGGATCTAGAGTAGAGGATCTCGCAAGCTTATCCGAGTCAGTGAAAGTGGTGATTCCTTAGGTAGATAAGCATCTCTGGACGTCCACTTTTACGTCAAAGTTGGGCGTCTCGCAGTTCTTCAGGCACTAGTATAACTAATATGATCGCCTGGAGATGAGATATTGACCCACTTCCGTCATTCGACGGCCCTGAGGCCCTCGGGTCTTGGCAGGGTCGTCACAGTATTTCCCGGTATCTTTGAGTCTGGAAGTTCTGAGTGCTGACCATGTTAGTGACCTGACTCGTGGGCTCCTGCATCTCGACGGTTCCGTCTTGGCCAAGGTTACCTAGCCTTGGATCAGTTCGTGGGACGATATTTGACTCCAAAGTTACCGTATAGGGAGGAGAGCTTATTGGTTCGGGTTGAAGGGAGTCCAAGCTTGCCTGATACAAACAATAAATTCGCCCAGATATTGATTAATTAACTGGGCCGCGGTGAACGGCTGTGGTGACGTCGATCATGATCATATATGATGAGTATGAAACAAGAAAATATTTCAGTAAAAAAAGGCATGGATGTACCGATCAAGGAACCGAACCTGCAGGAATGCTAATCAGGCCATCATGGCCCAACAAACATTTACCTTGTCTTGCTTGTCATATCTCCTATTTCCAATGCCTTACCTTGCCTTGCCTTGCCTTGCCTTGCCTCGCCTTGCCATGGATAGGCCTCGACGAGTTTGCGTATCAAAAGACTTGGCACTGGGAAAGAGTGCCTAACTGGGCGAATGCAGAAGCCCTCTTCCTATCCCGAGGTTGACAATACGTAAGGTGGACAGAGTTATAAAAGCTTGTGACGATCTTTCCCCTTTGGTGGACCTCTCAAGTTCCACTCATTGTCTTTGCAAACCCCGCAGCCGATCCGCGAACTAACAAGGAAGCTTCCATAGCATTTTCCAGCGTTCCACAATGTGCCAAGAATACAGGCACAAGGCACCTACAGACGCAGCCGCAGCAGGCACCTCGCATCCAATGTTAGGTTCCGACGATAGTGGAGGACGGCTTACAGCCCGTACAGTTACAGGGCCGGATTGGATCGGGGACAAACTTTGAGTTTGCTGTTGTCCATCGGCTATCGAACCCCTTCAGGGTCTCGTTCTGTCTGTGCGTTGACGTCCGGACGCACCAAAAAAAGTGCCTGACTCGAGAAAACACAAACCCAGCAGCGCGATATCCAACCGGTATATCATTTCCCCCCTTCTCCAATGAAAGCAATTGCCCTGATGAATAGGGGAATTTAGAGTTGGCCATGTAAGGGCGGGCCGAACCCACAAGTAAAAAGTCCGTTGTGCATAAACATGTCTAAACCCATTGCAACAGCTGCGTCCATGAGGCACATGCCAAAATAAATTGCTTGACATCAAGCCCAGAAGATCCAATTTATATCCGAACTCTATTATTAGCTAGCCTACCTGTCTGACTGCACGCGACAGGATTGTGACTGACCCCGAACCCTAAACTCTCCCTTTGCGAACCTTCACAAACCAGAAGCGGCACAGTTGATAAACCAGCAGCAAAACCCCCGTAATTGAGCCACTGATGTTGAGGTTTACAATTAGCCGAAATCCAAACAAAGTAATTTGGCCGTTGTCCGAGCATAGCCCCTCATCATATCATGAATATGAATGCCCAATCGTGAGGAACTGGAGAAGGATTCATTGATTCTCAAGATAAGCAGCGGGAGTGGCACTGATAGGGCTCGTTTCGTTACATACCAAGCACGTATAAAATTGATATTATTTACAATTCAGGCTCAATACTCGGCAATAGAGTGAATCCTTGATGTTTAAATGGGACTCTTTATGTCACAGTGAAAGGTTATGTAATGGAATACGCATCCTTGGCATCGGAACGGAGACGATGTGACGAACACACCCGCCCAATTAAGGAAAACCCCGAGCAAACAACAGTAGATCTCTTCCGCGAAGCGAATACTACCCAAAATTGAATGGATAAGAATGTTCTGGCCTGTCTATTGGGCAGCAACAAACCTTTTGTCGCTGCATATCGACGACAGGCGAGCGAGCGACCTCGGGATATGATAAGTTACAAGTCAAAGCCGAGGCAACAGTGATCAATGTCTAAAGCGGGTGCTCTTTAAAGGAGATGGAATGAATGATTGGTCTACCCGTACTTTTTACGCCGAGATTACTTGCCCTTGGCAGCTTGCCAGGATAGATGAATCAGGTAAGCCGTTGACCAACATAACACGTACCAATCGCCATGAGGAGAAAAGTTCCGATTATGACAAAGGTAAACGTCGTAAGAGAAAACTGACAGATAGAAAAAGTATGTCGTCAAATATCATCTCGATAAGCAACGCGGATTGAAGTGCCGAAATGAGCCCTGAGATAGCTGCGTTTGCTTATGATGGCTTGCTAACAAGATATGGGTATATCTTGCACCAACTACTCCCACATCCCTGCTTGGATACTGCATTACTCGAGGTTCTTGCTCAACGCATGTGTAAAGGATATTATCGAATCCTCAGGCTTTCCGGCAAGTTTTCCGCAAGAGCAGATTCATCAACCGAATTAGCTGCCTTCAAGGTATCTAGTGTCATATCTCAAAAACACTGAACATCATTCTGGGGTTTCACTATATACCCTGTATATTCAGCTGGAAATTGGGGCTTTGCGCCTCTATGGAGTATCCTAACTCTATTGATGTTATCCCAGAATCCAGGCCCAAGGATAGGTATCATAAGAAATGGTCAGTTTAGACCAGATGACAGATAATCTTGGGCAGCCTCAGCATAAAACTTAGCATTCTTTGCTCAGTCTTTATCCGCCCCCCAGCTCAGACGGTCGAACTCTTTAATGCCCTGTAGGTGCCTTTATCATGACTCTGTTGACGCCAATCCTGTCCACAGAGCATCAGAAGATTTAACCATCTAGACTGGGGTGTGCGAACGTTAGCTAACTTAGTTATGATCCACCAAGAGCTGAAAGCCTCATTATTGACTGCCAAGAGTCGTGTGGTAAACAAAACGTTATAACTTCGTGAGATGTCTCGTGGATCCCCATATGGCTTTAGTATTGTTTACACCGTGATTGGATGGTCGTTCCTAAAATAGGACCGCGCCTCTCCACCTGTGACCTCATGTCTGCAAATCCTCATGAAAATGGCAAATATCAAAGTAAACAACAACGAAGCGTATACATCAGAGCATTATGCGATGCTCATATCGTAGGAATGGTATTTACAACTTCGATGAATATGCACGAAGAGTTGTTATATAGGTACGTAGAGATGGACCTGGCCTCAGGGTATTGCAAGAAATGGCCCACTTTGGACGAGATGACAGAAAACCTTGGGCAGATTTGGCACAAAATTCAGCGTCCTTTACCTGATATTTAATTACCTGTATCAAGCTTCCCTGTCCGCAGGCGCACGTCCAGGGGTAGATTATAGTGAACGCAGCCCCAGACTGCTATTAGATGATTCTAGGTGCGACGCCGATCATTCGCAATAGTTTCTAGTTCATCGTTATCTCAAATATCTGCTGTACATATATGAGATAGGTATCAAAAGATTTTTTTTCTTGTATCTCGCTATGCTTTGTTCTGCAGGTAGGATCATGTATACTTAACTTAGTGCTTACTCAAACCGTCCTTCACGAAAAAGGAATCCTCCATCTGCAACGCCTCGAGCTGAACCAGGAAGCCTCAGCCACACTCCGATGCATGGTTCTAGAGCCAACAGCTTAGACTCTGCAATAACAACAACAAAGGCTCGCCCCTCACGACTCGATTTTCATCTTCTGGCCATTTCATTCCCTCTATCTTCCAGAAAGCGTCACCACTCATCGACCTGACATGCTCGCTGGCCTCTCGCTCTAGAGCGACAAAGCGTCATGGACGCGTCGGCAACCGACGTCCGTCGCTCGAGTATCGAGAAGACGTCTATTTCTTCAATGCCGCCCTTTGAAAACCTCCCCGACGAGATTATTGAACAGTGAGTAGACCTGGACTTGTCCTAGTTTTCATGCGCAGTCCCTAAACATTGTGCGAGTCTACAGCGCCTTGGCGATGCTACTCCTATTATCATGTGCTAACGCTCGTCACTCCCGCCCAGAATTCTCAAGCTAGCCGATCCCAACGGCTTCGCATCTCTCGTACTCCTCAACCGCAAGTGGAGGACTGTTTCCCAACGAGCCCACCTCTATCGTCACCAGCTTTCGACATGCCCTTCATATTCAGCGAGCCATCCTACACTCCTTGAAACCGACGATGATCGACTGCCCGAGCTACGCCGGCTTTTTGCCAGAGAAGTCAAGCGAAACCTGTTCGAAGCATATCTACGGCCGAGAGAAACAACGTTCAAACTCATTTCAACATCCATCAGCTCTTCGTCATGCCCTGGTGGTGAGGGTATGCAGTACAGCGCCTCGCCAAAAGGCCATCACCTGCTGGCCTACAACTCGGGAAGAATTTACGTGATCGATTTACAAGGGACGAAACTCGAGGTCAAGAGGGAGTTCAAGATACTTCGCCGGCCCGTTGCTGCGTGTATCAACGACAAGGGCAGCTTGCTGGCTGTTCTGTCTACTGAGATGCAGGTTGACCTCTTCGATTTACAACAAAGCCCGCCCCGAAGGACGCAGTCCATAATTCTCGACAACACTCCCCGAACAATTGCTCTGTCACCCTGTGGATCTGTACTAGCTGCTGCTTACGAAGGTGGCATCGAGGTGTCATCCTTGAGATCTGACGCACTGGCTACTGACCGGAGAGCTGTGAAATGCGATGCAGTTGACGCTCTGTCCTTCTCTTTCGATGGAACTCAGATTCTTGGAACTACCATTCATTCGGCGCCACCTAGCACCGTCATCATCACAGCTCCTTATTACGATCCAGGCCCCCACATGTCTGAAGACAACCTGAGTCCCTTGTGGACGACATCGATTCTATTCCCCAACACTAGTCGAGACTGTAGTCACGCTGTTCTACTCCAGGATGGGAGCGAGGAGGAAGCTAGCTGGACTTTCACGTATGACCGGAGTTTTGAGACTTTCCGAGCTGTCAGAATCGATGATCTTAGAAATGGCACCACGTACTTTACGGGGCCCGTACCAAGCGCATCTTCACAAGCCAGCCTTATTCCGTCAACTCTTCCTTCGACAACATACCGTGGCGAATTGGTTTCAGCCGGATTTCAAGGGAAGGAAGTTTGGATTTATGGCGTGCCTGAGGACCTGGATGCTGTCCCAGATAGCTCCGCATCTTCGAACGATGGATCATCATCTGGCCTCGGAAGACAAAACAGTGATCGCAGTGGCACGTCACGACGGGCGTCTGTCCGAGCAAAGGATACCGAAGGCGGCAGAATGCCTAAATGGCAAATGCTATGCGATAAGCTGAGGAACACTTTTGTTTCTGGCTTCAAAGTTGCCGAACTTGCTGAAGTAAAGACGGTGAAATGGGTTGCAGGTTATGGTGGCTCGTCCACCCAAGAGCGTCTAGTGATCGCTGCTAGAGGGGTTGGAACGGCACCACGACTAGTCACTGAAGAAGAAGACATGGATTTTGTCGATGGTGGTCGAGTTACACTGTTAGACTTTGATTACGGCATCTCTAACGGAGCCAAGTCTGAGGTCACCATCGAAGTCGGCACCGATAACCCTGAAGTGCTGGAAGAAGAACAGCGGGACCTGGCGACCGAGGTTGCCATTGTACGGCGGCGAACTGTTGCTCAAAGGCGAGGTGGTCGTGGTGGCTCAACTTTACTTCGGGCTGCTACATCTGCTTCACGAACTCGCACAGCCCCTAATGGCCCCGTGGCACCAGAGGCACCAGCAGCGCCAACTGCTACAACAGTACATAGGCCGGCTCGACATGGGGATAGCAACGATGACGATGACGACCCTCTGCTTCCTCGAAGGATTGGCTTGCCGTCTCAGCAAGCAAATCGACAAGCAATTGAGCCTGACAGCCCCGATGACGACGAAGACGCACCTTCAATTGAGGAAATGGAAGCGTTAGATGCCCCGTATGCGCATGCTAGTCCTCGATCTCAGAACACACTTCGACGTGCTGCGACTGCTGCTGCTGTTGACAGATCTCTCCACCCACGCACAGCAGATGGCCGACGCATTGAATATCGCCGTGCCGATGGCCGAAGAGAGCATCCGCACGAGAGCGATGCCGACAACTGGGTACCTCCGCCACCACCATACCAGAAAGATGACCCAGGTCCAGACCTGCCGGCATTTATGCGTGGGCCATCTATCGCTCCCGTAGGACTTGGAGGCGCTTCTGCTCCCGCACCTTCTCCGATGTCATCCTTACCAAATCAGCTTGCGCATAATTCCTCTAATCATGCTCAGAACAATCGAGATTCCGAAGGTACGGACCTTAAAGGTGGTCAGCGCACGCCTGGAGATCACCCAGCACAACGGCTACCGGTTCAGCATTCCTTGAGTGATTCTAACCTTGCAACTCAACCTCAGATTCGAGGCGCAACTCAAACCAACGTGGATCCTCTATCTCAGGACAGGGGTGTCGATCTGTACGATGCTACTCCCCCTGCTTCTCCAAGGCAGTCAGCAGCCCAGACTACAGAAGCAACGTCAGAGACAAGAGAACGACAAACGTCAGTTTCATCGGCTGTTTCGGCCATGACGCCCAGGGCCGTGACGCTCCCTATCAACTCTGCGGATGATGACCGGTCGCCGTCGCCAATTCAGACAGATGTCTCAGCTCATGATAACGTTGGTTCAGATTCTTGTATCCCAGCGTTGAACGTGGAGACATCGAACGCTTCCAGTATCCGACCTGAGCATGACTCGGCACCTATAGCCAGACGGTTGTCAAACGCTCAAACTTGGCCGAGGGTCGGAGACCCTCAGACTAGTCAGGCGGCCAATCCTACCGATGAATTTCCGTTCCCAACGTCTGCGCCTGCCGAACAGGCGGCCTCGGATGAGTCGCTGTCAGGTCTCCCCCCTTTACCGAGCTCAAGTCAACTAGCAAGCCTCAGCAAAAGAGTCAGTCAGGGTAACCCGCGACGCTTTTCTGGAGGCTTCCAGGTCCCAAGAAGACCTGTCGAGAGCTTCGACGGCAGCTCGTACATATCGAATTCTCTGCCTGGTTCGTTATCGGCGGGTCCATCAAGCCGCACTCATCCTGAACCCGATCAGCCTCTTATAATCAGCACCCCCAAAGGCGTTTCGGGTGCTTTTGATTCACCCAGCCGACAGGTATCTGGTCGCAGGAACGAGCCCCCTTTACTGGCACCGATCCCCCGGCACCCACGCCCAGTACCTGGGTCCAGTCAGCGGCCTACAGTTGAGCGTCTCGAAACGATCTATAGTATTGCTTCATCCCATGGAGGCAATCCACCACCAATAATGCCACTGCCTAATCAACAAGTACCCGCATGGCTGAATGCTCCCCAGGTACCAGTGACCAGGGCATCTCCTACTGTGATGCGAAGGCCAAGCCGTGCTGAGCGAAGCGCTGCCAAGAACATCAAGGATGCGAAAAAGCGCGGCTGGACAGCCAAATCCAAAAAGAAAAAGAAGGCAGCAGATGCTGCAAGCAGTGCCGGTTGGACAGACATATCAACTGGCTCTGGGGAAAGGGAAAAAGAGAAGGAGAAGGACAGGAAATGTATCGTCATGTGAGGACAAAGGCTTGCATGGATTGATCAGATTGGGTACCGAGTAAGAGAGGTAATGGCCAGCTATTGGCGTCATATAGGCGGTTTTTTGGATGCTTGAATTACGTACACATACCCAATCGTTATAGTTATGTTTTTTATACTCTTTATTCCTTTTGCTCATATCCTCATTCTTATCAGTTATTCCCTATTTACTTATTAGACCACTTCGACATCACGCGGAGTGTGTTCTCGTAGAGTGTAGTGTTGTTTGTTGAAGCGTCGGAGTCATAAAAAGAAAAGAGGCGATGGAACGAACTGTACTGATTAGAAGTCATAGCTTTTAGTATCTATAACTGGATAGTTTAATTTTCACATTTATCGCTGTTGTCAAGGCTACACCAGTCCTGGCAATTCAGCAAACTCTTTACTTACTTTGGTAGTGAAACCTTAACATTTCATTCATATATTTCACGTGTATGGCAGTAAAAAGGTGAACAAAATATTTGCATATCATTTAAACTAATCTATAGTCCTTATTGAAAAGACAAAACAAAGAAAATCCAAATCATTAAAACAAGAACGGTAGTTGAGTCTTCTTAAATAAGCTCAGGGTATAAACGACAGCTACTCCCTCCAATGTTTGTCTTGCAACGCCAGGGCCAATTCTAGCATGTTCAAATAATATTCGTCTATGTACGTAGCGAGAGGATGCCATCATGCGCAGCAGATGGTCAAGGTTGGATTCTGGATTAATAAGAACTGACTTCTATGCAAATCATGATAGAACAATGGCAGTGAGTGTGGGATGTTCAGATTCTAGGTGTTGTACCAGGAACGTAAGGTTTACCTCGACGCACAGCGCCAAGGTCAGCCTCGTCCATGAGATCAGTGAATGTTGTAGCTCGTGTTAACGGACGTGGCTTCACGATTGTGCTCGGATCCGCAAAGATATTGATGTTCTCGCTACTCGGCTCGCGCTGAAGTTCAGGGGTACCTGGCCGGTTGCTGCAGTACGAAGAGGCCTTCATCGCGCGAATCGGGGGCAGACGCACGTTTCCATGACGGAGTGACTCTTCGTTGTCGGGAGGACTGATCTGGGTGTTGGGGGATGGGTTGGGCGAGTCGAAGGGATTAGGGATGGAGATGCGGATGCGAGGAGGCGGAGCATGCAGTCGATCACCAGCGTTTGAGAATTGGCGCGTAGGGACGGGGACAATACTCGAGCGCTGGGTAGAAGGCGTCTTGAGGATGAAGTCTGCGCGGTAGGAGTTGGGCTGGCTGATGGGCTCTGAGATGATGTTGCCAAAGGAAGCGTCACTGTTGGAGCGACGGCCGTGGCCGTAGACTCCGCCGTGCTTCTCGGAGCCGGCGTTCTCACGCTTGTTCTGGCGACGGACATAGAGGAAAATGACAATGGCGATGACGAGAAGGATGATGCAGCCGCCGACTACGCCTCCGACGATGGAAGTCGTAGCAGGGCCCGAGTTATCAGACTTGGGCTCTTCATCTTGATCTTTATTGGAGTCTGAGTCTGAGCCTGAATCTGAGCCTGACTTGTCTGAACCAGCTTCAGCTGCTTGTGTAGGCTCAGCGGTTGTTGAGGGTGCAGCACTGATTGAGATGGTCTCAATAGCCCCCGTAGCGGTAGTTATTGCGCTGGGCACAGGAGTTGAGGTCTCGTTGGGAAGCTCAGCGCCCTCTGGAACCTCAGTCTGGTCCTTGTCGATAACACACTGGTCGTCTGCGCAAGAGTAGCCGAAGGGACAGCATTTCTTGCCGCACTTCTTCAGATCGAGGTTGAAGACTATTGTCTTGACAGGAGCGTTGGGGAACTGCTTCTGATCTTGGCCTCGAATATCGCAGGTGATGGGCTGGATAGCATTGCAGGTCTGACCCTTTGGACAGCATACTGCCGTGGTGTTTCCAGCGAGAAGCCTGCACGAGTTTCCCTTTGGACAGCAGAAGTTGGCGATGTCGCTATTGCATGATGTCTGGTCGGCATCGCAGGTGTCTTGGCGGGCAAAGATGTGGGCGGCTGGTAGGGCGGATGTTGTTGATGCGAAGAGGGTTGTGAGAAGTAGAACCCGTAAGGGCGTAGGGAGATTTGCCAAAAGCATATTCGGCGTATGTTATATGTGGTTCTCTTTTTGGCTGTTGGTTGTTGGTTGTTGGTCGCTGTGGATTTATCAAACGTTGGATTTCGTTGGTTCACTTGGGTGAAGGTTCTGAGTACAGAAGTGATGTTATAATATGAGGGCGATGGACTTGTTGAGTCAGACACAACCAGCGTGTAGGACAAAGGTGAATACGTAGATCAAATGAACAAGCGTCTTGTTTGTTGGTGGAACAGTAGAAGTGAAGAATCAGAGCAGTAAATAATGGACAGCAGAACAGAGCAGACGAGAAAAAGAGGGAGAACAAGGGTAGACAAAGGCCGAGACTAGGCTCATGAGGTCACAAACAAGGACAGTTTCTATCTTTTTTGCTTCGACTTTGGCCATGGCTCTGCACTTGCATCTGCCATGTCCATTGCCGCCTTGTCCGTGGAGAGTCATCTCGACCCATTCGTGGACGATATTTCAGGCTCGACTGCCGTGTTAGAGGCTTTTGGGCGGTTGGCTACAGGCGCTGAGAGCCAGTCACTAAGAAGGGCCCGGGACCTGTCACTGGACAGGCGCTGAGAAAAACGAAAAAGAAGTGCTATATCTGTACATGAACGGGTCTATCGTGACCAAATGCTCTGGCGACAGCGGCCATGGTTGAGACAATGGTCAAGGTAGAAAGAGTCAAGTTGAATGCTGTGGTTGGTTCAAGTCTCAGAACCCATTAAGCGCGCGGCGGTCGAGATGGCTGATTGGCCGTTTATCCAAGACCCGACCGCTGGAGGCCAGTGGACGTTTAGTTGTGTGGGGGCTCTTGTCTCAGGCGCCGAAGACTCATAGCCAAGCGCTGAGATTGGGCGCGTACTTGTTCAGACCCAATAAGAGAAGAGGTCACGACTAAGACGACCGAGTTCCATGTAATTTATGGGCTGCCTCTCTTTCGATTCTCTTGTATTGTCTGACAACGAGGTATAAATATTAACTATAGTGTATTTGCAGTTCTAATGGGCTAACTCATCAAAGGGTTATGAGTATAATAGAACTACAAGAAATCTTGTATACATATAACCTCTTATAGCTGTTATATAATCCTAGGAAATCTCTTTATAGGGAGGACTATCTCCAAATTCCGTACATCACAAGACAAACCCCCAAGATCAAGGGATATCATCGTCCACCCCATGTCCATGCCTATAACCACGGACCTATTTACCCGATCATCCCTGTATTGACCCCAGTCACACTCATTCAGAGAAGCACATGTCGTGAAAAGTCCAGATTCGACCCGGTTTGTAGAGGCAAAAAGTCCACGTCTTTCTTTGCCTGCTGCGGTCAACCCAATTTCTACCTACGTTGAACGAATGCCCGAGAGGGGGCGTGCAAAGTCTGAGAACCAATTGCTCTACGCACTGTCTGAAAAGTCTGTCGCTTTTGCTTCAGTAATTGAGAATACGTGTTTTGCTCTCAAAACCCCCCTTCCAGTTCCGTATGTGTGCTCTGCTGCGTTGCTGCGCTGGTTCCCTTCTGTATCCTCGCTGTAAATGCACTCGACTGCAGGTTTAACGGCCCAAAAATGTTGCGTGCGTTGGGGCGTTTGAAATGCGACGAGGCTTTTCTATAGATTGTTCATAGGTCAACAAAGATAAAGAATCTGTTTCCCAATTACATAACATATTCATAGTGAATTGTCCTCGTACTGCATTTGCATCTGCATCTGCATCGCATCTACATTCGCATCGCGTTGCAGCACATTCGGCATCTTGTCTTTGCTTCCGTTACAGGGGCCATGGCCTCAATAGTACAGCTATCAACCCCTGTAAGTGCCTACAACAGAGGAAGTACTGTACCTGCTAGGTACCTTATGTATTGTTGGACTTGTACCTAAACTCGTCTGAACCGATGTAATTAATATATATAAATAACAACAAACCAAGGCAAAGCTCTACAAGTATATCTATATACTTCAAGTCACATGAACAGATACCAAGATTTAGCAAAGATATCTCAGAGTGCCTCATTATCATGACCTCTACGAAATTGAAGTAACCATTCAAGTAGTGCATCTCGTCAACCCTCAATCACACCCTCCCAACGCCTCCCCCGCAGAATAATCAGAAACAGAAATGCTATCGCTCTCGTGGTGTGATGATGCTGACCTGAGCTGCCAGGGGGGTCAAAGATTTCCACAAAATAAGCACAGAATAGGCATCTCACCAGGAAGACATGGTCGATGCTGTACAATCAGACCGAGGCATTAAATCCCTTGCGAGTTGTGCCTCTCGGGCTTGGGATCCCTTTTCAGATGCGCGCGCAGTCAGCGATTGAAGAAAACCAAAAAGTCCCTCCCTAGATTACGTGGTGTGATGGACGCTACATGATCAGTTACAATCATCATCAGCTCCATTGAGTGAGTAGACAAGTGCTGTAACATCATCACAACGTGCCCATGAACGTAATACCAATTGCAGCAACATGCTTCATTTATTTCTTCATTGTCTACCTTGTCTTGGCAAGGCGATATATATCCTGTATACCATCATACCACATCCTTTCTGGGAGCTAGCCCGTATCCAGCTTCCCAGAGCCTCTCTTTTCGTATCATCGTCAACCCTGCCATGTTTCCTTTCCTCCCAACCCATACCATCGCCCGCTTGGTATCATAGTAAAAAGCAAATACAAAAAACAATAGCGAGTGATCCCCAAGTCCTCCGGGACTCGGCCGTTTCCATCCAACGAACCAACAAACAATGCGGCATCCTGTTGCCGCCCCATTTGTTCCTGCATATGGTCGTGAGTCTACTCCTCCCAATGCTCGTTGCTGCATGCTTCTTCTCCATCCAATCGTTTCATGCATACCCCAAACGCCTCGTCTCGCCCAGTCAACTATAATCAAATGTGTCGAGATATGTGTGGTGTGTCCAAGTGTCGCTCTTCTTATCCACATTCATCTCGAAACGCCTTGCGGCTTCCTCTAGTAACCCATCCCAGTAGGTATCATTTTATATGAAGTGAAAAGAAAGAATAATAAAAAAGTAAAAGAAGAATCTCTGCTCTTTCGTAGCAAGAGAAAAAGTGAATGACAAAAGCCTCGTGTAAGATGTAGGAAAGTTGGTTCCAATCCTGATCCTCGACGGCTGGCAAATGCCTGCTTCGCCTGGTGAGGTGGTCCCTGGCCGCTCTCATGTTATTGAAAAGAAAGTTAGAGTAGAACCTGATGGTTTCACCAAGCGCGCTCTCACTCCCCTTCGAAGGCCAGCCAAGAAGGTTTGATAAAAAGCGGTACTTAGATCAACAAGAAGTCCCACCCCTTCGATTCCATGACATCCCGCCAGTGGATGTGCAGCGGGGCCGCCTCCGACGCCGTAGACCCGGGTGTGTTCATACCCGAGAGGCTGTCATTCTGAATCCACACCTCGTGCAGGAGGGTGGCTACACGTCCCATGGTTCCAAACCTGGCCGAGTCGCCCAACTGAGCCAGGCGGTCCTCAAAGAAGGCCCGGAATGTGCTGCCAGGGACGCTGATGGAGCCGCCAATGAGGTAGACCCAAGCAAGGTTGCGGTCAAATCCGTTGGGGCCTGAGGGAATGTGCTGGAGCACCGTTGTGAGCTTCTCAACAAGTCCCATGGGGGAAGGCTGCCTGGGGTTGAATCCGGGAACCAAGCTGCAGAGGAAGATGCGGGCAGCGATGCGGAAAGCCATGGTCATGTTCTTGGACAGCTGCTTAGGTGAAAGGCTGCCGTTGGCGTTGAAGGGCATCTTGGGGCCTGCATCTCCCATCTCAGTCAAGCTGATTTGCTCGCCAAGGGCGGACACGTGCTGGCAGAGTGTGAAGTCGTCCATGCCGTCCTTCTTGAGGGACTCGAGGCAGGCGATCTCAGAGATAAGGTACATGACCCGGTCATCACAGCCCATGAGCTCGCGTAGTCCAAGACTAGGGTTGAGCTGGGAGAGATGCTTTTCACGGTAAGTGTGGGCAAATGTTGGTGATCGGCCCTTCATTGTGGCACCAAGAATGTCAATCCATGACGAGAGAGACATGTTGAAAGGGGTTTGCATTGAAGCCCTGGTAGGATCGCAAACGATTCCAGGAAGGTCTAGCTTCTGCACCAGGCTGATGGCGGCCTGGAAGTGCTGGTGCCAGGGGATGTCCAGCAAACCATCATCATATCGTCCGACAACTGACTGGAAGAAGATGAGGCCAAGAGTCGCCTCGAGAATCTGCTGGTGGTTCTCGTCCTTCTTCAGCGCCTCACACAGAGCCCAAATTGTGGCATAACGGTGGCGCATAATATCATTGTCTACTTCCTCAGTGGAGATGTTGGCATAGGACTTGAGGTGTTGGGCGGCCACGCTCAGACAGCAGTGAAGGTAGGCGCTGTTGGACTGAAGAGCAGGAAGAATAAGATCAGAGCTCACTGAACAGTGTTGGTTGGACTCGAGAATGGGGAAGATGGTTGGCAGAACGAATTGGATGAAGTGATCCAGAAGACGTTGGTCGTTCTCATCTAGCTCAATCTGGACTTGCCTTGACTCTGTTGATGGAGCATGTGAAAAGTCGAAGAAGTTGCAATTGAGAGTCTCTTCTGAGAGGGATTCCTTGCGATCTTGGAAAACGTGCTCTGCCCACTCACCGTCCAGAGGGCCATTGGGTAGGACTGTTCCAGCAGGAGGAGGAGTGTGGTAAGTGCTGAAGGTGGAAATGTGCGATTCACGAACTGTAGGCACATCGTTGACGAACATCTGACGCTCTGTCTTGACATCAATCTCATAGGGCGAATAGCTGCCAAACATGAACTCAGGGTGCATGGGCGCACCGAATCCATACTCATTGCTGCTGGGAGGACTGTTGAAGCTGAAGGCAGCGGGGAATTGAGAGTCAATAGAAGCAGATCTTGTGCGGTCGAGAGGATCAGTGAAGGTGGCCGATGTAGGAAGAGAGTGGGTGAGGCCAGGAGGAGAGCTGGCACAAGAGTTTTGGATGTTGTGCGACGACTTCTCAGAGAGCTTCTTGCGCTTGATGATCATCTTGATGTCTTCCTTGTGTTTCCTTCGCATGTCGTTGTTGCTCCACCACATGGGTCGCTTGTACTCGCACTGCAAACCAAGATGCTTGCAGGCTGTGCACATGGGAGTTCCCTCATCGCACTTCTTGCGTCGCAAACGGCAAGTATAGCATCCTGTATGCGATAAGACATTAGCTTGTATGATCATAGCAAGGTTACTTTTTGGCGTCCAAGTGAGGGCTTACCTGTTCTTGAGCGACGATGCATCTGTGACTTTGTCTTAGGCTTGCCATTGCTGACTTTGGTGGCCGGTTTGGCCTTCGAAGACTGAGTAACAGTCATGTTGACGGTGTTTCCAGTTGCTCGCGACACGCCTTTTCGATGGTCGGGGGGCAGCGTAGACATTTGTAGGCTGCGATGCTTGGTCCGTAGAGTATTAGGGTACTAGGGGACCAGGAGGGGTGTGTGATCTACCAGGGGGGAGTGGCACCGTGTAATCAGGGACCAGAGACGCACTGTACGTAAGTCGAGTCGAGTCTAGTCTAGTCGAGTCCGGTGTGGAGTCGATCACAACAGGATGGAGAAATGTCTTGTCCTTTTGCTTGTGGGCTGGGGCTGAGGATCAACCAAAGCCAAGAGGTTGGGCGTTGAGGAAACGTGACCGGGGGGAATATCGAATCCGAGTTGTAAAGTCCGTTTCAACAAGTTGAAAATTAAATTAGCGTTATTGTATCGGTCAGGATCAATATGGATCTCTGAGCGATTTGTGGTGTTGTTCGTCTAAGTGGCAGCCAGGCCAACGTGTCAAACAATAATGTATCGTTCTTTCGTTCGTCCGCTTCGATCAAATGCTTGAAATTGCGTAATGATTGACTGGTCCAAGGCAAGTCCGGCTTGCTTGTAACTGAATGTTGTAAAATAAATGATCGGGTAGTGTAGTGGAAGGGTTTGGAGGAGGGCGGTAGGAGAGGAAGGGGGTCAAGAGAGCCTTTGGCGACACTTGGGATCTCTGAACACAAACAATAATGATGAAGAAAGAGGGCAAATTCTTGGGCGGCTGCTGGAGGGCTAAATCCTTATATTTTGGCCGCTTCTCTCGCGGCCCTTCACACGTCGATTCGATGATGGCTTCTCATCGTCGTGTTGCTATTTTTGCATCATGCACGACGAGCATGCCATGGCACCATAGACAGCGACTGCGCTTAGAGAAGCCAATGAGAAGGGTCGCTCAAAAGATAGTCTCTCTGTGCTCATCGGATCCCCACTCTAGGAATAGATGCGCAAAAGACGGGCCACAGGATAGGGCCAGCAGGGGTTGCCTAGTCTTAATAGGAAAGTCGCGCATGGTGTGCCCATCTACTTCGTCCGTGGACATAACGAGCAGCCAGTCTGCTTGCATGGAGAGCTCATCGAGAGGGGGGGCTGGATACTGTTCGGATCTAGCTCCTCACGGGAGGATATGCGAGGCGGCGAGCTTTGACGTTCTGATTTGAGGCCCTCCACTCGACTTTACTTGCCTGGTCCAACTTCCTGCCATCCAATGTATTCCCAAATAAGACAGTTCAGTCCCGTTCTGCTATATGGAACTTACACTTTCATGAGAGTGTATGAAAAGATCAAGCGTGAAATTGGGGTTTCATGCAGTAAATCTGTGTGGCGGTCAGCATATGTTGCTCCAGAAGGTTATTTGAATCTAAGGTCTAAGTGGCAGTAACGCCAACTATGAAAATTGTGCTCATGCTGATGTTGGTGGTCATAGAGAAGCTCACCGGACTATTGCACATGCATATGCGCAAGTACACCGGAAGAGGGGGAAGGCCAAAAGGTCGCACAAGGATACAGTCGCTAGCTCGCATGCTCTATCAAGGTCCATCCATAGTATGCTGGGCTGACAGCAAGTAGGGCAAGGTCATTCCATGCTCAATTTCCAGAGCCGTGTACTGTGCTAGGCTGCAAACTTTATTCGGTAGCATTTGAGATGGGTTCATTAAACAGTCGCTCCTAGTGCAGCCATGTGGGCTGTTGAGCAATTCACGATTTGCGAGTCATAGTTCACGCTTCATGTTTGGGAACTTGACAACAGTCGACGATCGCCCAGCTTGTTGGGCCCCAAGTCACAATGGATATAGACTGACGGTAGCGAAATTCGCTGTCGAGTACATACCTAGGTAGTTTCTGACGAATAGAAAGTTCAAAGAGGCGGTCAATCATCAGATTGGTCAAGCGGCAAAAGACCTCGTGGGTGCAGGTTCTGCAAGTGGCTGCCCGCAGCCGGGTCGAGAAGCCCCGGAAATGGCTTATCAAACTCCTATCAACACCACGTCTCCAGTTCGAAAGAATACCGGCATGGTTAGGTGATACATGTGCTATGGGCTAGGAGACCGGGGGCTGAGGACGGTGACGTCTGGAGCGCGGGGGTCTGATCGTGGGTCGGTAAAGACATTCCGCAATTCGAGGTCACGAGTGTCGAAATAATCCTGCGAGGACTGAAAGTGGACGAGTCAAGATTGAGTACCGTAACATGCATTGACATGTCTTGATAACATCATATTAGCTCAGTGTGTAGTCGTCAAGAAGCCTATGTGAGCCATGGATGAGCCTGGAGTAAGAAAGCATTAGATATTTGCTCTTACGCGGCAGCAGCTTAGCTGAACGAACAGGTGAAGAGGAACTCTTGCGAGAGCCATGCAGCGCAACCCGCAGTACGCGGTCTTCTGCTGTGTGCCGTAGCGGTTTGTCATGTACCCGAAGCATGCATGGTTCAGTGCATTATTTCATTGACTATCGCGCTGTCGAGTGGCTGAAAGTCTCTGCTGGCGCCAGGTAAAGAAAGGCGAAAGTACGTTGCAGGGAAAAGATCGGTCTACTGAACCATGTAGTGTCGTTGGAAAAAAGAGCGCCTCTGGTCCGTGATTGGTCTGAGGACGTGACACACGTGCATTAGTGCCAAAGGGGACGGGACCAACCGATGAGGAGCGCCTGCCGCGAAGCAGGGGTAAGAAGATATCTTAGACCATAAACAGGTTAGCAGTCTTGCTCGTCTGCCCCGGCCTCAGATCTGGATTGGCCCCAAACCGTACGTGGCTCGACAGGGGAGTTCTGCAAGTCCAGCGAATCAGATATCAGAGGTCGATAATCACTGCCATCTTGTTCTAGCACCGTTCCAGGGGGTACCCTAGCTCAGGACCCTTAACCTTGTGCCTCTTGACCCTCGAGCCTCGAGGTGATCAGCAAAACACCGAGCCGAGCGGGGAAACTTGAGCCTTGCAGGGTGGTCTCTAAAGGTGAATTATGATGTGATAAGCGGACCATGACGGGCAATAACGGACGGGTATTGCTCTAACCTTGATCCTGAGATACGTTTGTTGGAAGTCGTGAGCAAAAATGTCACTGAACGTTAGCAGCTTCTGGTTACTCTTCTGTGCTTGTCGTTAGGGGAAAGGGTCCTCAGTGGGCCAATACATAGCAACATCTGTACAGGAACCAACATTCAGATCACCTACCATTGTCCAACTGGAGCTAGCGCTACCACTCTTCCACGTCAAATCTGCCAACCAAGTCGCCTCTCCCCTACACCACTAGATTGCAGGTGAGCATGCATTCAATGTAGTGCAGGATTATCCTTTGGCACTTGACAAGGTACATTAGCCTATCTTGATTGCTGACTTTGAATGTCATCTGCCCTTCCTCTGCTCCGGATGTGAGCTATCTCAACTCAGGACAGCCTATGATACCATTATCAATTGAATCACTTTTTGCACAGTAACTGTGTGGAAAGGACCGATTCATCTGATAAAGTTCCAGTCTCAAGGCCCTGGTCTAATATCGAATCTCTCAACACACTAGCAAGTACGTCTTTCATGCCAACTATCGCCTGTCATGGCATTGGTTTCCACTCCGAGTCCAGTTTAGTCAAAGTCATAGATATAGCTTCCCCCGCCAATGCGAGTCATTGTCCCCGCTCACTACTGCTAAAACACTACAAGCCGACTCTGGTTGTTCATCGTCTGTTCGTGCCCAATCATCCCTGATCCCTGCCTCAGTAAGTCGGCTCCCGTCATGACCTCGGGGTCCAGGTCCGTCCAGGCCGGAGACTTTGGCCCTCTATCCTACGGTCCTACGCATTTCCTATTTTGAACATTTAGCCCCCCTCTTTTTTCTTCTTCGTCATGAAAATTGGGCTAAATTGCTAGACTCTCATCTGCCTGGCGCTTAAACATAGTTGGCTCAACAGGTGCTACACCACCTGAGCGCTAACAGATCCCATCACATCTCGTCACATCCCGATCTTTGACAACATCTATTTTTAATTTTGCCCGCATTCCCTTGTCCATACCGGCATAATTTGGCTCATTATGTTGGTCATACGCGGCCAAAATGTCTATCGATATGGGCTAATTATGGAACAAATGCTCTCGACCAACTTTCTCCTCTCAACATTGCTCAGCTTCTCAATACCCCTGCTCCTGTTGTCATGGAGATTCTTTGCTGCGACTCGTCTACCCTAATGCTTTATTAACATAAATTATCGGTACTTGACTTTTGCTCAGGATGCCGAAGCTTCCGCAAGCTAATTAACTCATGATACGACGGTACGACCACGAGAGATGGGATATTCTGATCGGCGGTTAATGTTGTATCCGTAAACCTCAATACTACTTACTTACTAGTATCTTGAGAGACATTCAAGATTGCTCGACCTTTCCGTGTCTATCAATATTTATCTCGATAGGAATCAGGCATGTCATCAGCTTGAATAGAGTACAGTAGCATTTCTCATTGGGTACCTCTTTTACTTAGATCAAGACCCGCGGCCGACCCCAGTTTGTCACAGATCAGCAACAGCTTGACTGACTCTATGCTAAACCTCCCATCACAGCTCGATTCGCATCGCATCTCAATGGATGGGACTGGAGGAAAGTTTTGTCCGCTGAAGACAGTCAAAACCATGGTGTGCACCCGTCATGTAACGTTTTAGACGGTCTTATCTGGTATGGTTAAAGAATCCTTTTCCCACCTTATATCCAAAATTGAGTTTGGTGCCTCGAACTCTCATTGTTGTAGCCGCATCGAAAGCTCCAACTTACCCACACACCACTGTGTTTGTGGGCCTTACCGCAGCCGTTGAAGGGTCTGCGGATAGAGCATCGCGTTCCTTGCGGGCCGGCCCAAACTTTGACGGGAGTTAAACGAACAACCAGGGTCCTCAAAACTTCTGCACTGTACAGATAGCCCGACAGGCCTGGCTACCCAACTGATGAGGCCGCGTTGGGGAATTCCTGCGAATTTGCGCCAAATTGCAATAAATAAGTTATCACGATGGCATGATGGACTAAAAACGAGTGGAAGCTGAAGCTAGTAGAGTAGATCGAGGCGGCAGCTGACTAGGGCCCTTGTTGAGCCATATTTCAACGGGCAGAAAAAACCTCCGTCGAGGACCAAGCGTCGCCACAAGATCCTGTTAAAATGGTAAGGCTGCGGCACGGTGGAGTGTGCGCGGACTTTGACTTTTTGCTTTGCTTTTGTTCACTAACATGACATTTCCCCGCCCAACCTCCCATGGCTATATGGTGTGGACATGGCCAAGTATCTATTCAAAGCTCCAGAAGGCCGACCATAATGCGACCTATACGATCAACTATGGACCATCCACAGAGGAGAGGTCGAGCAGGTCGCATAAGTTTGGCATCATGTGAGATTCTGCAGAAGTGAGCTTTGGTGAACCCATTGGTTGATATTGTCAATATGGATGTGTGTTGAAACAGTTGATGGGTATGGACGATAGGACTAGAGCGGAGAGAGTGTAGAGAAATACAGAGAACTGACCGGATTGGTGCAGACTGGGCACATGCACAGTGTGATATGATGCTGGGAGGGTTGCATACCAGAAATGAGAACCGAGAGCTCTGATGTGACGTTCCGACTGCCGTACAGTAGGGATAGTAGTTCCTAGTGTTTGGTGGCTTGACGGGCACCTCGGCTTGGCTCTTCAAGGTTAACAATTCGTGGTCCTTCGGAATCGGAGACAGTCTTTGACTTGAGCATCTGCAAGCAAGCCTGGCCGTAAATGGTTAAGCAGCTACCCGTTGTGTGTTGCCAACCAGCAACTTTGTCCACAAACATGCTGTGATTTATCAACCCTAGCCTTGACTGTCGGCCGCTCGTCGAGTTCTAATAATGTCAACTTCGATCTATGGCCTCCGATAGAGGACAACTTTCAGAGTAAGACACCACGATGGATATGTGAGACAGTGCCGTCATTAACTTGTTCACACGCATGTTTTGAGGCTCCCATGTTTAACATTCACGACAGCTATCGTCGTCACCGATATGAGCTATGGCGGGCGGAACAGTCGGTGAGAATCCGCGAAGACAAGACTTGCCGCAAGAGACCAAGGTCCATAACTAAATGCAAAGCATCTGAACTTGAAGGCTGGACGGGCATGCCAAGCGAAGCGGGAGTGAAGCATTAGCCTTGCACTGGCGTGAAATTTTGAGGCCACTTTGGTTGAGTACTTTGTTTGCTTGTCTTTGAAGCACGGATATCAAGGATCGAGCTTTAGCAGCTGTCACAGTCACATTCTGCAGTATGTAAGTTGTTGAAAAGGAAAATTGACAAGGGAAATATTTCAATGCTGGGCATTAACAAGGGTCGTGGCAAGGGTCGAGTGACGAGTGGACATGGAACCCTCTACGAGGAGGCTACCTAGAGCGGGATCGGTTAATCCCTTGCAGGGTTGCGATTCATGGATGCGAGGCCAATCGGTGATGCCATATGAGAATGTGAAAGACTATTGGGTCTCAGAAGAGATTGTTCGTTATGGGTTATGGGTTTTGAATCCTACGGACATCCATCATGTGATGTGATGGTAGGTTAATCTGAGCCATTATTTTGCCTCTACTTCAGCTAGGCGAAGGAATTTGGAACACCGTGTGTCTATGCAGTCGTCAGAGTTGAGGAAAACATCCATGATCGGGGTCCGGAATGCATTGCCAATAATGGTTCGAGTGTGTGATAAGGAAACCCATGTAAGTCTAAGCTGTAGGTATCCGAAAATATTGACACTAGGGATAATGATTTCAGTGGGACTACCCTACAGTCGATCGGGTGTAAAAGAGCATTGTAAGTATATGCCTCCTTCCTTATTAGACTCAACAATCAGAATCTCGTATACATTGCGCTTTCCTACAGATGGTGTAACATTACTCAGTGGGTAAGTGCTATCCTGACTTGTGCTGGGAAAATGGCAGATTGCTGATTGTGCAGGTGCAACACGGAAAATCAAGATCTTCGACCCCACAACACAGGATCTTCCATTTACCACCATGGCAATGCAATGAATCAATGTCATGTCACATTGCAGCTTAGCCCAGGCACAAAAACACTCGTTTTGCTTGTTTTGGGCCTCATTGCCCATCAATCAATTGTCAATCACCGTGGCGAGACCTCCATGAATATATATCGCTTTGATTCGACATTGAGATGGACCTCGGACTTACATTTTAACCAACCACACCTCAGAGCCATTCACCCTCAGCTTGCTGAGCCGTATGTCATCTCCTCAATTCTACATACCTCTCGCAAGGATATGCCGCATTTTGATAGATATCACCGATTCAGCTGATGGAGAAACCAGGGCTGCTTGCTAATTCTCAAGACATATCAAGCAAACTACAGCAGGCTAATCCTTTCTCAGTGTGACCAAGAATGCGCAAATTCCAGATCCCAGTATAGACTAATGTCCTCAAGTCTCAGTTTCATTTTCACTGTGCCGCGGAAAACCTCGACAAGGGACGAGCACAGTATCAGTCAATTGACATGGCCCTCCCCGGGGTACTGCTGGAAAGATCGACTATTCGTCTACAAGACGAATTGAGTTGTTCATGTGAACATGCGTGGCCTTTGAGTCACACGACGATCAAGACAATGCGAATACTTGACCGCCAGTATGAGCAATGCCCGTAGTTCCATCCAAGAGGCGAAATTCCAGCCTGGAGCCCGAAAACATAGTCGAATTGTGGATGAAGCGAAGGAAGGCAAAATCATAGCCAACCAACTGATGCCGCTCTGATCCGCCTGACTTCTACCGCCTAGAAACCACCGCCGATAGGCATACTGGAGGCAAACACACGAAGAGGAGAAACGGTCCGTCCCACTAGACTGCCCGCGCTTTTTTTGCCCTTTCATTCGTGGATAGAATATCATTGACCACTATGATTGGCTCTCAAGTGACAGAGCGCCAAGATTGCTGTCCTTGAGAGCACTGCCTGAAGAGGAAACCGAGGATGTAGAGGTGGTGGCCCGAGTAAGGATATGACTAGGGATTCTTACAGGGATTATTGTAGCCTCTGAAGGGCCTCACAGAGTCGGCGGGGACCCGAAGAATACAGGGCCCCTTCCAGGGCCTCCAGCAGCCCCAAGGGCATACACGAGCCACGGCGATAGTGCGAAAAGACGATATCTGAACCGTGAGTGAACGTACGATCTATACAACTGTGGCGTGTGGGTATGGATTTTTCAAGACCCGACCTAGCTCGGAAGACTAAATGCCCGAGGAACCATTGTTCGCACTCCGCCAATCCAACTTCCAATTATGAGACCTGCCAACTGGTGTTGAAGCTGGCTCACCGAGTACACGAAGAGCGGCGAAGGCTGGGGCACGAGGCTGGAGCTATACAGCTTCAACTCCCAGATCGAACGAGCTCTGACCAAGGCATCGAGATATTTCGAGGCTAATGCACCGCGTGTGAGTCAAAATGAACACAAAGTTTCAGATGTAACGGTTTCCGGTCCCACAACCAAAAAGCCGGCGCAACAAAGTGTTGGGAGCTCTGGGTGCTTCCAGCCTCCTGGGCAAAGTGCAAAAGTTTACGACCGTTGAAAGCTTGTTCCTGGATGAATGCCATGCGAGGCAAGAGTAAACTTTCCTGGTTCGGAAGCAAATGCACCGTTAGCTACGGAGTACCAGGACGCACATGTTTCCACATTTACACACTCACATCTGCACAATCACTCAAGTCACATGGTTGGCTTCGTGTCCAGGAACGCAAAAGTGTTACGTTTTACGACAGCATGCAGGGGAATAATATGTTGAACCAAAGATCAACTGATACTCGAGACGTCCACGTCGTTGACGACAGCAATGCCAACAACTCATATCTCAACGTATGGTAATGTATAATTCAAAGACAAATACATGCGAGGACCTCCATACAGTGTATCGTATAGAAGAACAATGATCCATGTCATTCACCATTGTTTCTCTGGAGGATTTCGCATGCAGATGATGGGGCTTGCTCGTCTCCCGCTCTTATGCCGAAGCTAGATGATCCGTGAAAACCCTGTCACTGCATAGAGGGAAAACCACACTACGCAGCACAGATATGGGGACCGGAGTACGGATACGCAGAGAGCCTGCAGAAGATGGAGTGAAACAAGATAAGATGGAACCGTTGTTGAGAAATGTGATGATGGGAGGAAACAGATAAATCATGTTGATGCTCAAGGTTGCTCAGGGCATCCATCTCCATCACCATTATCACCATTATCACCTCAAATCCTTGAGTTGATATATGAGAGAGGCACAGGCTTTGTCCAACAGAGTGGTACTTTGACTCGATACCCAACCTTGCCTCACTCAGCACGACACAACCTAAGTTAGCAGCTCAAACTCTCAGCGCTTAAACGCTCGTTAGTGCCGCTATATTTGTCCAAGGTGTGGCACTAAAGGATCTCCAATTCTAGAGATTGGGTGTGCTCGCCGAGTTAAGCCTAACGCCTCAAGGGCCAGGGTCGCAACGTGCGCCAGGACAAGCCAATTGACGAGCACAGACTGCTTGAGGCATGGCGCCCCACGCTCTTGTACCTAGGATCAGGGTTGCTCTCTCTTCTAGCATCGTCATCAAGCGTCCAAGCATCGACACTGGATACTGCTTGTCTCTAACACCATCTACGTTGGACCCCAGACCCCTAGACCTCTTTTGATTTGTGATCTGAGTCAAGAAACGTGACTGAGCGTGCATTTTTGCACGCGAGATGCAGCCACTCCGTCCATAACGAAGGCCCAATTGATACTGTCAGTTTGACGCCGCGCACACCCCAGAACCACATATACTACGATTGTTGCTTTTCGCTATCCGAATCAACTGCCCATACGGAGTGCATGTCTCTCAACGCAAAGGCCCCTTGTTCCTCAACTGTGAATCTTTGCTAACACAGCATTTCTAGATCGCACTAAAATCACAATGCAGCCGTTGAGCGATCTACTGTTGGTCCTCAGTGATTAAGTTGTTTGCTATGCGTCCCGTGCCGGTGTGATGAAGCCGCAGCACCCTGTCTTCTTCCTGGGGCCTTAGTTCCCACCCTCCTCTTTCTCCTCCCGTCTTCTGCTATCGCCTAAAACACAGGGTACAAGGGTCTAGGGTCCATAGACTGGCCTACAGTATTCCAAGGGCCTAGAAACATGGCCACACACTACATTTAGTACTCGCTCAAGTCTATTCTTGTCCCCATCACCTCCGTGACCGCTTATGCTCATGCTGGTTCCCTCAGTCTCCAGCATCGAGCTATAGTGCATACATAACATCCCGTAACCGCCCGCTTGCTCCCCTGGTCCCCTCCTCCCAAGTTTTGCGGCCTGTGTATTATCTCCTCGACACCACGAGGTTCATGTTTCCTTTATCTGTTTCTCTTTGTTTCACGGCGTGTTCTCGATTGTGCTCGTAAGCACTGAGTTCTAAAGAAACAACTGCCGGCAACGGCGATACTGAGCAATTATCAGTTGATAAAGCCCTATCTCACCAACTCTGTCTGGTGCCTGGCAGCATCAGTCTATTGTCATCTCTCCCACAAAGCCCACAATGGTAAGAGAGAGGTCCAGGACTGAGAGTGATGGATATCACTAACACATTGGCTTGTAGGAGTACACATCCTTTCGAGGCGGAGACCGCCTAACATATTCACAAATGCGACAGAAGCCGCTACCTCGCGATACCTTCTTCAGCCTTAAGAATGACTCTCAACTACTGGAGAGACCAATCTCAGTAGCAACGGAATTCGTGGACACAGACTGGGAGGAAGAAGATGAGATCATTAGTGACGAGGAGGACAACTCGCCTCGCATAAGTTTGCAATCGGTATGTATCTTGAACAAGAACTTGATCAATGTCTCGGGAGATACTGACAATTATATCTGTTCAGGCGGGACAACCAAGTTTCACAACCGTGTCTTCCTATGATGAGGTTCCAACACCAAGGTCGAGTAGAAGTCAAGAAGTTCAGCTTGAATATTCTCCAAAGCAAGTTGAAGGACCACGAGGACCTCATCTGTTTCGCAACTCGAGTGACCAATATTTGCCCGCCGAGGAGGATATTATTCTGACATTATCGCCCATCACTCCCAAGGGACCTCGAAACATCGCCGACTTTCTCATGTCATCCCAACCACCACCTCGAGCGGGCCCCTTCCAGTATACCGACGAGGAGCTCGACACCACAACTCTTGCATCATGGACTACCGAGATGGTTGCGCAGGCTATGCTCAATGCTGGCATTGAGCTGTCTGTAGCAGACCGGTTCATGGAGAACGATATTAGCGGCGCGATTTTGATTACGTTGAAGTTTGAAGACCTCAAGGAGCTCAGCATACAATCTTTTGGCATCAGGACCAAGGTTTGGCACCAAATCCAGGCATTGAGAGATAGCCAGCCCGTATCACCTCGACCAGAAACACCAATTGAGGATGTACCAAGCAGGGAAATTATGAGAGAGGCACGAAGAGGAGACGACAATGGACTTCGACGTCGCCAGAGCAGTAAGCGAAGGCACCGGGCGAGGACAAATGGTGACGACATTACCCCCATGGAGTCTGTATCTATCATCGGTATTGAGCAGGTCATCCCAAAGCCTCACAACTGTTCCAAGGGAGAGAATTGCTCCAAGTTCAGGAAGCAGCAGCAACTCATCAGGGCTTTCAAGAAAGAATATCCCCATGTGGATATCAACGCTACAGGTACAGTCATGGTCGGAAATGCTGGTAACCCGGAGACAGCTAAGGCATTGGACCCTAACAAGGTGCGCCCTGTGTCAGATGCTGTGCCTTCGGTTGTTGCATCTTCTGATGTTATGGGTCCTGGTATGCCTCCTCTCCAGTACCTCTATGAGGCATCTCTTCGTGGCGTTCAGACGAGAGATCCTCAAGATAACGTCAAGCAATTTCTCAGCTTTCAGCATCAACACCAACACCAACACCTAGGAGATTGCAGTGAAGATGTTCCCCCCACGCCTCCTTTTGATGGAACTCTGAACGCTCAGGCCCAGGCTCCTCACCAGGGTCTTCGTCGACTACCCAAGCTGTCTATTCCCGGAAAGCCTCATCTGCCACCTTCACGCCTGGGCGCTTCCTCTGTCCCCCCACCTCCCCAAAAGAAACAGGTGCAGCACCAGTCCTTTGCACAACATCATCATCATCAGCAGCAGCAGCTGCTGCAACAAAAGCAGCAACCAACCTTTGTACCCTACCAGATGGAAAGGACAAGCCCTCGATCTCCCGATCTGGAGATAACACCTAGGAATAGCTTCCGTCATGGTACACCTTTCTCAGAGCTTGACGTTCCTGTTACAGCTGTACCCTTGGGACCGGTAGCTCGAGACTTCTCCCAGTCTGTCCCCCCTGACATGAACTACCGTACATCTCCCACCAACAATGTTTCACCCCCTCGCTGCCAATCTCGCACCTCAGCCCGTCGCCCGTCTTTCCCTGTGATGCCCGCCTTGGAGGAGAACAAACCCGTTTTCTCCAGCCGCCCTGCCCAAGGATCCTCCTCGCCTAAGTCACCACGAGGTTCCCGAGCCCAGCAGCCCCTTCAGCCACCCCCTCGTGATAATTTACCCTTCTCTCGTGGTCAACTCAACGGCTCTGAGAAAACATTAGCACCATCCATTATGCCTCTTGGTGTCAAGGGCAAGTCTGCCTCTGCTGATCCTGCCAATGGAATCAGTCACCAGGGTCCCATGAAGAAGCGCAAGACCAAGATGCTGCGACATGAGTGGCAAGATGGTTATTTCACCATTAAGGGCACTCGTCTCAATATGCACAAGGACGCCGAAGAGTTGGACCGCACTCTTGAATATGTTGATATTGACGACTATGCTATTGCCTGCTCGAGTGTTGCGTCCTCTTCCAAGCTCACTGCTGCTTTCAAGACAATGCACCTTTCTCGCGGCAACCACAGCCGCGAGAAGAGTGATCCCGTAGGAGCATTTGCTTTCCAGCTTATTCCACAGGACAAGAACACTGCCCGACTTCGCAAGCGTGAGAGTCAGCTTCCACCTGCCGGTACCGTCCCCGTTGAAGGCGTCAACGGCACAGGCAAGACACACCATTTTGCTGTCAAGAACCGAGATGACCGTATTGACTGGATGCGCGAGCTTATGCTTGCCAAGGCCCTGAGGCAGAAGGGTGAGGGGTTTGAGATCAGTGTTAACGGCAACATGATCTAAGTCATCCCACTCGACCTCACTCTATTGCTATCGATATCACTATCACTCACACTCCCTCACTTATCACAACTCTACTCCACATTGACTTACACTTGATACCCTCGACCAGTTGCCATAGCCTCGTGGTCTCTAGGATTCAGTTTTCTTGATTTTACCTTTTCATGTACTGGTGCTTTTGTTTGCTTTTTATATGCCAGAACGTACAACTATTGCGGATACTTGCTTGCGGCTCTCTCGCGAGATGCTCATACAGCGGACAAACGTTAGCTCGGGACGAGCAATGATGCTTTTATGGAAATTGGGGTCTTGCACAGGATATTTACTTGCTTGCTTGACTTTTACCTCCTTGGTTACGAACAATTTGTCTACTTTTATACCATTCACACACGACTCTAGAAACACAACCCACTCCCTCAAAGGTTTTTAACGATCGATGACGCAGATACCATTTGGCGCTTTGACTTTTACTTCATATAGGTAGCTCGGGCTAGCTTCTTAGGATAGGAAAAGAAAATGAAATGATGATTTTATATAAAAATGTTCCCTCATGACCGTGCTATGTTTGTGTCGTTCGTTTAGGCTTGATACGCATTACGTGAAAACAGAATAACCTAGGTAGTATATATACTTGCATGCTACCGTACAGCCTTATCGTCCGCTGGAAATTGTAGGATCATGTGATGCAAGTCCAGGCTATACTGGGTGTCTCAATTACTATCCCCACAAGGCTGAGTGAAGTTTCAGAACATGGAGTGAGCTCAGCCGCCTATTTTTGTGGCAGCCCAACGGTTTTTCACGAAATTTCGTGCTGATGTTCGCTAATGAGCATTTGACTCTAGTGAGGCATCATGGTGAGCAGTCTCACGATCAAGGCCCAACAATCTATGCCTATGGAAGATAATGATTCATTGTTTTGTAGGACACTATCAACTCTCTGCTGGGTATTAGTAGCAGCCTCTTACAGGGAGTATGTATTGGCCCATACTACACAGAGTAAGTGGCATCAGTTGAAGCTCTTGGACACCACGATATAATACTTTCTTATGACTCGAGCTGTCACATACGACCACAGCTCGTGGAGAATACGGGGTCCCGTCCGCTCCCCCATCGTCAAGCCACGAAGCGCCGGATTAGTAGTTGGGTCGGTGACGACCAGCGAATACCTGGTGTTGTATGTTGAGTTTTTGGTGTTTGTATCCTTTTTTGTGGACTATGGGCACTATTGTGTCGTGGTCGATACCTGCGTAGCCATTATCGTGCTTTCGTACACTTCTACATCTGGGCACCCGTCTCCAGTGACGACTTACAGCATACAATAACGTGAATATTACTGAGACATCAAATGGTACATTTTCCCCACCTGTATATGCAGAATATACAATATCTTACAGAATTCGCTCCCCCTCCATCTCGTTATCTATCCCAATGCCGTGACATCGTTTCCCTAACTGTACACTGTGCATCATGTCTACATACGCCTTCGTGAAATTCCTAAACCGTACGTCTACTTGAAGTCAGGTCGCAGCACTCCCGACTTCTGGGCCACCTTCTCCCAATCGATGAGTTTCCACCATGACTCAGCAAAGGCAACCTTTCCACCCTGACCTCCAGCACCGACACCCCAGTCCAGTAGCCATGCGTGCTCCCATGTGTTTAGACACAGAAGGGGCTCTAGCTCAATACCACCTGGGGGAAGATCGCCGGTACGCTTGTTAGCGCCGTATGCCTGGTTGTTCATGAAGGTGCGGGCAGAACCGTCCTTGCCGACAGCGTTCATGTCGGTGGACTGAGCACGCCAGTGAGCGCCGGGGTAGGGAGATCCAGCGAGGTAGGTAGGGAGGAGACGGTAGTCGCCAGGGCCGGCCTTGACGAGCCAGAGGAAACCTGGGCCGAACATGGCAGAGGCGGTAATGATGAATTCTCGGCGGAGGGTCTCGATGGAGGAGAAGGAGGCCTCGAGTTCGCTGCGGAGGGCGTCGGGCATAGGGGTGCCTTCGGGAGAGATGCCCTGGAAGAAGAAGTGGTTGTTGTGCGCCATGGAGGCATAGTTGAAGATGGGGGCTTGGTTGGGCTCGCGGGCCGTCATGAGGGCAATGGTCTTTGTGTCCTTATCTTCGAGCTCGGTACCTGAGAATTGGTGTGTTAGAAGTTGTTGACTGATGTATAGATGGGAAATCGAAGATCCAATTGGCAAGCATTGCGTCTATAGATTGATTCCCAGGGACGTCAATCGGGCACGTACCGACAGTCAAAGCATTCAGTTTCTCCACTGTAAGCTTCATGTACTCGGACCAGGCAATAGAGAAACCTCCAGGGCTCATAAGGTTGGGAACACCCTGAGAATAATCATGCGGCAGCTCGGGAACATGATGGATTGAACGGCGGGCATTGACAGTTGAGCGAATGCCAAGGCTGAAAGCCAGGCGAGGAACCCTTAATCTCGGTCGAAGCATTGTGTCTGGAGGGAAGGGTCGACGGTCGGGCCTAGGAGGGGGAGCTGTCGACGTTGAAGTGAACCGTCGTCGACTTTGAGACGATTGGATTGGACTTTTTTGGTGTTTGGCGGGCAGCTCTTTCTGATAGGCTTTGCCTGAGGTTTCTTCACGGAGCTAAGTTGAACCGGGGACATGGGCCAAGCCACAGGTTTCGAAGGATGGATGGGATCTGTGCAGGCGCGGAGAAGGAAACAGAGTGGCTGTGCAAGAGTCTAGATCGACTTTAGGCCTAGCGATGTGGTCTAGGCTGAGAACAACCAATTGAAGTGTGTACTCCGTAATGCAAGGTCAATGACCAGTCCTGGGCAGACAGTGGCTTCTGACTTCCTAGCTAGACTACTACGTACCTGCCGTCCATGTCTCGATGTTCATGATCGCTAAGTCACAAGTGCATCAATTTTGACTTTCCCCCCTTTCTCTTCCTTCTTCTGCTTTTTGGTCTCTCTTTTATTAACATTCCCGGACACCCAAGATATACTTGAGTTTCAGCTCTGAACACAATCTGTTAGAGTTTTGTTTCTCAAGGGGCCACCCTCTCTCGTCTCCGTCGGACCTTTCTGGCGTCCTGAAACATCATTCACTTCTCCTTACCTTCTACTGAGACAAACTACATCATATTCTTTAACCCGCCTGCATCTACATCTGTATCCGCAGCACATCTTTATCACCAATTTCCACATGCAACCGCCATCGAATCTCGAAGTTATACCAGTCGCTGTCGACGATGCCTCGTCCTTGATACTCGCTTCATCTTCAACTGCCATCGCGATGGCCTCCTCTGTCATCGCCTCAGCCGCTTCCATGGCTACTTCTACAGCTACAGCCACATTCATATCGTCCGCCGCACCACCGCAAACCTACAGCGATGATGACTCAAATGGGGAGTGCTCACTACTGGGGTCTTTTGCGCTCATCGTCCAGGGCGCACTCGGTGCTTTGGCCTTGCTCTCTCTCGTCTACAAACGGTGGCGTGAACGGCCTCAGCGACCGATGAAGATTTGGTGCTTCGATGTTTCCAAGCAGGTCTTCGGTTCTGTACTTGTCCATATCGCCAATATCTTCATGTCCATGTTGACAAGCGGCCGCTTTTCAGTCCAAGTCGACCCGTCAGCAACAACTATAACTACGCGTTCCGATGACGACGACTATACCCCGAACCCGTGCTCTTTCTATCTCCTCAACCTCGCCATCGATGTAAGTACCAGATTTTATCGCGTCATGATATCCACGCTAATTTGATACGCCAGACCACTATCGGTATCCCCATCCTCATCGTTCTCCTCAAGATCCTAACCGGCCTTGTCCGCTTCACACCCGTTGGCCAGCCCCCCGAGTCTGTCCAGTCAGGCAATTACGGTAGTCCACCAAATGCCTGGTGGTGGTTGAAACAATCAGTCATATACTTTTGTGGTCTATTTGGCATGAAGGTCTGCGTCCTCATTATCTTTATTATGATGCCTTGGATTTCCAAAGCTGGGGACTGGGCTCTTGGCTGGACGGATGGCAATGAGAAGCTTCAGATCGCGTTTGTTATGATGATCTTCCCCCTCATCATGAACGGTCTGCAGTATTACATTATCGATTCGTTCATCAAACTCAAGGATACAGACTACGAGACCCCGCAGTCCAACGATTCGGACGATGAAGGCCGGCGTAGGAGGTACGACGATAGCGAGGACGAAACTTCTCGTGTGAGACTCGTCGATTCAGAGCACGAGACTGATAGCGAGAGCGATGAGGAGTCATCTAAAACCACCAAGTCCGCCTTACGTTCTGCGCATGCTACCAAAGGCAGGGACTCGGAGGAGTACGACCCTGAACGCGATGGCGACGACCGGACGATCATAGGAAGTGGTTCAAGCGCCCGAGATCCCAAGGACAAGGTGCCTCCAGAGTTATATCCTAAGGAATAGAAGAGATGGACCAAGCTCTTATAGGGCATTTCTTTGTTAGATACTTTTGATTTACATTGGTTGCACGGGTCTTTCTTATACGCGATCTTTTTCTTTTAAAGTCGTGGCGTCTTCCTAATGGACGGGATATTATGCATCTTGTTCACCTTTAGAGTTCTTGGTGTCATACAGTGGAAGAAGACAGACACAACGTGAACAGCGGCCAGGCGTTCTCAGATGGGTTTGCATTTCGGGATTAGAAGCGACTACAATATCAATTTTACCGCACACTCTATTTGGGCGAATATCAACTGATGATTCACAATTGTGTCCATTTGGCGTGCAGAAACACCGACGAGTTGGAAGTACCTATTTATTGATGGTCTCATAAACATTCTCAGCTTGAAAGTCAATTCGGGCCAGAGTTTTGCAAGTCTTTTGTAATTGCGTATAGGTCTGTAGAAATGTTTCTCATAGATATAGCGGAGGCTACACGTTTCAATGTGGATGTAGCAAGTTTACACTACACGTCTCAAATTGCCTCAATCTCATAACTTTTGTACGGGATTGTACTGTGTATAGAACTCCTAAGGTCTGGCTCCTGCGCTAAACTCATATGAAGCATCGCATCAGTGTGTCTGACGTGCAAAATACTTCTGGATCTAAATCTGTAAACAGCCTCGAAGGCACCTCGTTTTTAGACGAGAAGAAAATTTGAAATCGAGCCCGACAACATAACTTGAGTATCCAGACCCAAATTCCCAAGAAGGCAAATCAAATGTTCACCTTTGAACGCCAATGCATAAATGGAATGCGAAGACACGAGGAGCAACTGCTTATAGCCAGAAAATATCCAAACACGGGTCAGGGCCCTTTCTTTCATTCAATTCCAAGGTCTCATGATAAACTTCCTACCAGCTTTTACGGCTGGTATGGCTTGAAACCTGGGTACGGCTGTTGAGGTGAAGGAGGGTTTGCAAATCCAGAGTCAAAACCGGCGTTATGGTGAACGGGTGACTGAGACTCGGGCATGTGTTGCCTCTGAGGCGTAGGGCGAGAACCGTAGTTCACGTCGGAAGCCGGAGGAGGTGCATGGTAATTGTTCATGGGAGCAGGGGATTGCCGAGGTGGCTGAGCGTAGCCAAAGTCGTTTTGAGGGCCTGGAGATTGACGAACAGGCGATCCATAGCCGTAGGCTTCAGGGATCGCGGGAGATCGACGAGGAGGAAGTTGTCCGTAAGTGCCAAATTCGTCTTGATGGATAGAAGTCCGCTTGGCAATGCTGACAGGGCGCGGCGAAGGAGTTCCTCGGTATCCGCCAAAGTTTGCTGCATAGTCATGAGGCGAAGTGTTTTGGCCGTAGCCCTGTGTCTGCCCATAACCTTGGGTCTGACCATAGCCAGCTGCCTGTTCAAATCCTTGGTCATGGCCATATCCATTGTGGTTCGGAGCCGGGGAACGGCGCTCGTGGGGCAAGGGTGCGGCCGCAATAGCACCTCCATAGCCTTGGTTCATTCCAGGGGTCTGATAGCCATAGCCGCCTTGTTGGTCGAGAGGTGAGTAGAGATCGGGGGCTTGGCCGGCGCCTAGATAACCGCTCGAGTTGCCTTGTGGCTGGCCATAGGGACTTAGATTGTTCGGCGAAACTCCACCCATCATCATGTTACTCTGCTGACTAGGAGGTGGCTTTGATAAGGTATCCATCTCAACTGCTTCAGTGTGAACCTCGACCTTCTTGTTGTTGGCTCCTTCCCAGCTCGGCATTTCGGGTAGAGCATCATCATCTCGCCCTTTGCTAGTTTCAAACTCGGCATACTGAGGAGGCTCATTTCGAATAGGTTTAGTGACTCCATACTGGGGTGCTGAGGGATTCATCGGGGGCTCTGTGCGGTATCCATGATGCTGATTTTGGGGAGCGTAGGGGTCATCTAGATGCTTCGTAGCACTACGAGGAGGATCACAAGCGCCGCAGCAGTTGCCACAGCATTTGAGGCATTGGCAGCAGCTGCAGCAGCACGAAAGACCACAGCAACAGCATCGAATGATACACCACACAATGCTGAAGATAATGAGACCTCCGATAATCATGACACCAATTACTGGCCATCTGGATCTAGTCAGTAAAGGAGGCTTGCGACAGACAAGGAAGATACGCACTTGCACCATAACACATTCATACAGTTGTCCCAACTTGAGAAAGCAGTCGCAAAATCTTCAGACTTTTGTGCAATATCGTCGGTTGATTGGGCAGCGTCGGCAATCATGTCTCGTCGCGAAAGATGAGCTACAAAAGTCTGGGTAACCTTGTCCCTGACGACTTCCCAAGCATTGCCCTTAAGGCTCCGCGCCATGGCCTCGTCGATAGAAGGCATAGTGTTGGTTTTTGTCGGTTTTAGATAGATGGAGCTAAGTGAGCAAGGTCGATGTCGAGGGATGAAGCAGAGTGGTATAAAACAATGGTATGGTGGATATGGAGTTGCGATTCGCGGGTATAATGTTCCTGTCGTACGAGCGAGGCGTTGCGATTCTTCAATTGAGTTCTGTAGATGTTGATGGAAAGACAACGATAAATTCAAAACAACATTGAATTTGAGACAGCGACGTATGTGGTATTTGTTCTTCCAGCGGGTATTTCGAGTAGTTGAAGCGGGTCGTTGATGGAATGAAGGACAACTATTTAGCGAAAGAGAAGATTGTTGATAAGGAAGGAAAGCGGCGCTCGCACCGGTTGAAGAGAAAGTGATGTACAAATGATGCTGATGCTGATACTGATGCTGTATATTCAAGAGAGTGTAGATAACCTAAGTAAGGTTAGAAAGAGGCTGAAGAATGCGCAGCCATGCCGTATCGCCTACAGTGAGCGACGGGTATGAATGTATGTAAGAGCAATGGAAGGAGAGGAAGACGCCTGGAGGTGGGTAAGTTAAGAATGGATTGGTTACAAGGCGCCCGCCAACCGCTGAAGGGCTTAGAGAAGCGCGAGTGGCGGGGGATGATCCAGGGGAAAAGGGAAAATGGGACCGCTAGTGGTCCTAATTTACTGAACCCCTTGCAGAGGAGACGCCAAGGACCCCTGCCAGAGATTCTGAAACTGTGAAACTCGAATCTTTATGGGGGCGAGATGCCAGCGGAAGAGAACCAACTCATTGATTCGACACATTTATTCCGCGTATAGAAGGAATCCATTGAATTGGGAAGAATTATCACCATGGCTTTGTCTTGAACGTGATAATGTGAGATGGAAAACGAGCAACATGATCAGTCGAGATATTACGACGACTTCCTGGCTGTATACGTGAACCCTAGCCTTTAAAGGACCGACATCGGGTGACTGCACATTTGTAGAGGAGGCTATGAAGGGAACTGACGCAATGGCGCAGAAGTCCCCGAGAAGTCGGGACAGCCGAGATAAGAATCCAATGAATGGGTACTCTTCCAGACACAGATACATCGACTTTTCCTCGCTTTCCAGACAAACAACCACATTGTATAGGTAGTATGCGCGATAAAAGCCTGTCATGCTTGTTCCAGATCGACCCTTCAAATGTCAACTGCCAGAAGCAGAAGCTCACCCTGGTCTTGGTGCGGGCCTCGCATGCCACCAGGGGCTTCCATTTGCGAAATGGCAGGGTCGTTTCGATTGCCGGGCGATCCTGTCGCAGAGTTTTAGTGGAAGGATAATTAAAAAAGATTTCGTCATTTCTCATTCATCAGTGTGGAATTTCAACGGCTTAAGCTACAGACATAAGATGTCTGATTTTCATGATCAGTACTCTTGATCTGTCTTGAAGTCTTACACTTACTTGACAAACACAAACACAAAAACACAAAAATTGGACTTGATGAGTGCGTGTCTACTGGCGTAGGAAGCCAAGGCTTGGGTTCCTCTCAATGTAATTACGATGTGCGACGCGGCGTCTTAATAGCCTGGCGGCCTCGGCAATGTTCCATCGTTTATTCAGATATTCAGATCGTCACTCACTTTCGTCACAAAGCCCTGAGTACTGCCTGACTACATATGTTGACGTAGTATTGAGTGGCACTCGGTGCATTTGTTTTCGCGTGTCTTTCATGTTTCATGCAGAACGGCAATGGCGGTAATGTTTATATCTTATGGTATTCCTAAAGTCACGGTTGAAACAGCAACATGATCAAAATCTCCAGGGTTCGGTAATCATTTCACTTGAGTATGTTTATAGAGGGTTGTGTACATGTCACAATATGCCAATTGTTGCTGTCAAGATTGAAATATGCCAAGGATTAACTATAGCATGAACCATAGCATGAAGTACAGTCCCAAGGTTTCAACAACGTCTCAGAGATAGTAAACCTTGGTATCGTCAGTCGTCTACATACAATAATCACATAAACATGTTCAAGGTGAGTCCAAGAATCTAAGTATTAATTACTAGGAAGAGACTAAGTTGAATTAAGCAAAGGTGATTCTCACGAATTACCCCAGAAAGCAACCTTGCTTGTGAGAACGAGGACTCTCGTCCATCATACGTTTTGACCCAAAAGTCAAATATTGCAAATCGAGCTCCCAAAACGCCTCCATCAGTGGTATCCTTTCCATATCGACCGTGTTTTAAGAACCATTTCACATTCGCGTACACATGCATATCTGTCCCTTGACATAGCTTTACTTGCCAGGAGGGGGACCAGCTGGGGCCGAGTAGCCGCCGTCGCGCTGGTATGTGCCCTGGGGAGGCTGGACGCCAGAGTATTGGTTCTGGCCATTGCCGTAGTAGCCATCATTGGTGTTAAATGTGGTGCCGGTGTATTGAGGCTGCTGCTGCTGGCCGTACGCAGGAGGAGCCGGGGGCGCACCGTAACCACCGTTGTTCGCCTGGTAGCCTCCCTGGTTGTAACCACCTTGGTTGCCGTAGTTGTACGCTTGGTTGTTGTTGTTGTTCTTGCCCCATGGCTTGGCGGCCATCCAACCGGTGCCGTATACTGGCTTAGTGCCACGGCTCTTGCGACGGCGAGAGATGCTTGGGACAATGTCAGTCATGTTCCAAGGTGGAGGCGACAGCAAAAAGGCGTGGAATACTTACAGACAACAACACATGAAAAGCACAAAGAAGAAGACGACGACGCCGGCTAGTACCCAGCGTCCCCAGTGGGACCAGTTATTGCGCGTGCAGTAACGGCCGTTGTAGGTGTAGCCATAGCGACATCTATAGTAGTCGCGCGCAAAGATCTCTCCAACCTCAGTAGGAGCCATTGTTGTGTTTTTGTGAATATGCCTTGACGTGGAGTTGTATGTGTGTGCGTGTTGACGACGCGAAGTATGTGGGAAGGAATAAAGTTGAGCAGCGTTGGAATTGACAAACTCTGTCTCACTTGTCTTATTGCTATTGCGCGTTTCCGGTGTTAGATCCCTTGGCTATGACGTAGAGTACGTGATGATGCGACGAACAGTATGGATGTGACGTCTAGGTGTGTATATGCAGTAATGTGATTGGCAAATAAAATCCAATCCCTTTAATAAGTGTAAGCGGACGGGGAAACAGGATAAATAGGATATCGTTGATTAGGTTGTTAAAAGAGGCAGCCCATACAAAACCAGTAAAAAGAGGGAGGACAAGGACCTAAGAGTGTGGGAGAGC
Source organism: Fusarium heterosporum (assembly GCA_013396295.1). Taxonomy (NCBI): domain Eukaryota; kingdom Fungi; phylum Ascomycota; class Sordariomycetes; order Hypocreales; family Nectriaceae; genus Fusarium; species Fusarium heterosporum. The sequence goes on from JAAGWQ010000257.1 coordinate 69,786, forward strand.
AGCCGGTCTTTGTATTCAGAGCCCAAACTGGCCTGACGACTCCCAAGATATCAGCCAAGCCTCAAGCCTGTTACAGAGCCCACTCACTTGCCTGAGCTACCCAGCGAAAACGCGGTCACAAGCCTGAGTCTATTGTCTGGGCGTTCCCACTTTTGGCTTCTTGGCTCTCAACGAGGTTTAATGCTGTTTGCGTAGTCGTGGCTGTGCGTAACATTCACTAACAGTTGGAAGCTTGGCACTTACATCACGGCACCGGTAACCTCCTTTCGCCTTCTAGCAAGTTGATCATGTCCAGGGACAAATTATACAGGTTTTGTAGACGAGTCCGCTCGTCATCAATACGCATACGCAGCGTATGCCGTATTGAGGCGCATCTTTACCGATTGATTCCACAGACAGGCTTTTTGTTCCAGCAAGTTCATATACCGACAACATCACATGTCCTAACTTGCTGAGCCTCTTTCACTACAGAGAGCTTCGTCGTCGGTGTGGCGAAGTTGAGTAGATGACGACAAACCTTTCACGGTCCCACCCCCAGCTCTACTTTGTGTCCATGGTAGATCTGCTCAATGAACCATATTCTAGAACATCCGGACGTCATGCGACTGCTTATGCAGTACCTACATGGCCAATTTGGATGTTTTGCGAATATTCCAAATCGACTGTGCTGACACGCAAGAGATTGGGCAAGACTTATGAAACCGCTTAATCCTTCGGTATGCCTAGGTATTCATACTGCGTGTTGTATCTTTTGTTAGTGTGCTCTTAGATGAATAAGCTTAATACGTGGATAGATAGTATAAATCTGGGTCTGATTAAAAAATACGCCTAGGTACTAAAAGAATTTCCCTCTTTCAAAAAGAGGACGGAAATACTTAGACAAACTTGGGCCTAAGATTGTTAGAATTCTGCGTGCATTTTCTTTTGTTCTCTGGACGAGACGAGATGAGACAGACAGTCAAGCCTTTCGACACCTTCTTGTAGAAGCTCCCGTGCGTTGCAGCATAAAACTCCAGCTCCGCAAGAGGTCAATTAATCGCTCCAGTATCTCATCGAATACACTCCTGGGTATCCTCACATATTTCATCATACAATACCAATCAGACCTGTTTCAATTATCCAAGCGTACCATAATCGCCAGCCTTTAGTCTCATCAAAAGAGAATCGGTTTCCATCATACCGACGGCGTGTTGCTTTTGTGTCCCAACGCCGTCAAACAAAATCACACAATAAAGTCATGAAGCATATATCTCCTAGCGCCCATACGTTTTCAACACGATCCCGGAGTGCATCGTAGGTAGGTGTAGTGAATTCGTAAAGACCGTTCAGTTCAGAGACCAGCTCTAGGGAAAGAGTAACGTTGCCGTCGAAGCTCATCGGCTGCCTTCATGTTGCGCTCCGCGGCCTGCTGAGCTTGTTGTCGCGCTGCTATCGCATTGACCTTCTCGCGAGCCTTAAGGAGACTGCTATTATCTTGCTGCTTAATCTTGGATCGAATGTCGTATAGTTGCATGAGCGTGCTTGCCCTCTCCAAATCTTCCTCAAACTAGACAGTAGCTCTGTCAGTACTCAGGTTTCAACTCTGCCAGGAAGACGACGGTTGGCGGGGGTGCCTTACATCAGATTCGCCGCGACGAGGGGTACCGGGACCAGAGTTGGCGGTCGAACCAGCGTGGGAGCTTGGGGAAAGGACACGGCGGCCGAACTTGTCAAACTTCTCGGAAGACCAGTGGCGCTGTAGGCCTGTGGGACGTTTCTGGGTATGGGTAGTAGGGCTTGAGGTCGGCGCAGTTGCAGTAACGTTTGCATCGGTCTCGATGTAACTGGAGTGGGAGCGACTGTTGGCGCTGACGATAGCATCGGCGGCTCCTGGATCCTGGACACAATCTGCGTTAACTTTTGTCGAGACGGTGGGAGAAAAAAGGTGTCTTCAGAGGTAGTGTATGAGGTTGGGCATCTTGGGGACGTACAGCGGCACCGAGATTGCTGAGGTCGGCGAGAACCTGGGACAGTTGAAGACTCTCCATTACTTGTAGTGAAATATATTGATATATGTCTGTTAGAGCAGGTGAAGAAGGTAGAAGTGGTTGTTTAGGTTGCTTCCTATCAAGCTCATATGAAGTCAAAGGAAGATGCTTAGGAGAGTTATGTAGAAATGAGGTCAGAAGGGTGGAGGGGAAGGTGTTTTTGACTTGGCTTTGGCTTTGCTTTACTTTGACTATGGCTTGTGGTGGGCGGAAGTTTTGGGTTTCGGAAGGCAGGCAGCTGCAGATCCATTCATCCACCTCCACCTCCACCTCCACCTTCCATCCCAGTACAACGGGCGGCGCGTGTGTGCCAGTCCTCAGCAGGGGCGAAACTTTGGGCGGGTCCCGACCTGTGGAAGGACAAAGCAACAAGCAGCTTCAGTAAGATGCTCAATAGATAAACTCTGTAGGCATTAATATTATTGAGTGTCTATTCATGCTACGTATTTCATTCTGGGGAAATGTAGCAAAACCTGATCATTCCAAGATACAATACAAAACAGTCCTTACCAGATTCATCTCCGTATTCCGCTGAGAAATAAGAATTAGTGAAGCAGAACACCACAATCACCACGGCCTCCCATCATTGGCCAGAGCTCCAGGCCTGCATTTATCGTGCATCTGATGGCCGGTCTCCCCCGGATGCAATGGGATCTCGTCCGGGCTAAATGCTACTGTGAAAGCCCAAAATACAGCATGTCATGAAGCCAAGATCAGGCCTGGGGTTTAGTTTAGTGACTCCCCCCACACTTTGGCTAATAAAGGGACAAAGTCACGAGCCCAAAAAAGCCATGTCTGGGTATAGGAAACGTCACTTACATCAACCTTAGACAAAGAAAAAGAAACGAATATGAAAACTCACCGCTTCTATCGCATATCATCATGTACAAGCTTATCGCAAACTTCGGGATTGATGGGGCCTGGAATTTCTCTTGTTTAGAAATTGATCGTTACCAGAAAGTGTAATGGTGGGTGAAGGTCTTTACCTTATTTACCCAGAAATGTCAGAGGGGGTTGTCAAATGCTGCGTTACATTCCATTGAGCAGAGAGTATTGGACAACAAACATTGTACCAAACCTCGATGTGTGTCCCGGACGTGGGGAGCTACCATCAACCAGTCTCTACGTCGTAGTACCATCATTTACGGACATATGGATACAGAGGATTTGTCTTCATCTTTCCATACGTCATTACACTAATGACCCCATATCTACCTCTCTCAAGCTATCCTGAGTCGACTCTCAATCGTTCAACCAACAAACCCATCACAATTATATCCAACGGCATCTTCTGTCCGAGTCCGTCCGATTTCGGGGCACCTGATCAAACTCCTACTGAACGAGGTATCTCTGTACTACAAGATCCATGCTATAGCAAAGCTGCATGTAACCCTAGCCTCTCGCCCTGCTTCCTTTACTAGGGTTCCCCGCAGTACCGAAACGTGAGCAAGATTACGGAGAACTCATGACTATAAAAGTGCTATTCTAGATCCTACGGCATAATCCCAACTCATGGAAAGAGGATTGCGAAACAATCAACACACTCAGAATTGCGTGGCTCCATCATTTCTTGCCAGGAAAAACATCATATACCAGGATCGTTTCCCAACACTCGTTCATCCGTAATTAGCAAAGCAGGCTGTAAAACTCACGACTACTCCCACCATAACCGGCGTAGGCTTCCGACTTGCCCGTGCATGCGGTAACTGAGATCCCCATGCTCCTGTACAATGTGGCACATTGTGGAGCTAGCATCCACATCCAACGTTGTTCCTCAAGCGCGCCTATGCTGTTGACCCGAGTTTAACTCTCTTCCAATATTCCAGAACCCGAGGGTGCTCCGAACGTTTGATACGCTCTGTAAGTTTGGGTGTACTAGGATTACTCCTGCCTGAAGGCCTATCCCATGTCTGTGGTGGTGTTCCCCCTTGATTTCCACTTACTCTGACAGCTCAAAGCGGGACACGGCACCGGACCGCTGTTGTCTCCACCCCCGCAAAAGTTATCTTCCTCCGAGCTCCGGCCCCACACACTTAACGTCCATCTGCCGACCCGGTTTTTGCAATATTATTGTCGACCCAGAACTTGAATCCACGTACTTCTAATTAAATGGCCCAATGCAGACCGACAGTGGCCATATAGTTATTCATGCCGGTGACTAGCCAGCAGGGACAAAGAACGAGGCCACGGGGCGGAGAATAGCTGCATCTGCTTTGACTTACCAAAACCCTTCCGTCATCATGCGAATCGTCCAGGTAAGAAATTGTTCAACTTTATTCTCAAGATACTCAAAAGAAATACAAGAATATCTTATCACTCCCAAATACTACAATATTCGATATACTGAATAAAGATTGTGTGATATTGTGTCCTGCAAGCCCGAAAGACCTACTATAGCTGCTGAAGGAAGCCTGGGCCATTCGTACATTGATGTGGAAGTGTGCCCAATCTGATGTTAGGTCTGAAATAACTGATCTTATATTCCGTTGGCCAGTATGACACGTTCCTAATATCATCACAAAAAGGCTGGTAACAGCGAGTGCGTAGAAAGCCGAATGGTTTACTGTTCTTATACCTAAACGTGTTTTATTAAAACTGCTAATCCAAGTTCTTTAGATCCTGTACATACTCGAAAGTAATATCTCAGCTTGAATCAATCTGGAAAAAGTGACAGCTTAACGTGTTCCCAAGCCCGTATCATGTTTACTCGTGTATGGGACTGTACAACAGGGACAGTAGGAATCGGGAGTCCACAGTACTTGAGGGCTTTACCATGCATCTTGCCAGAGAACCTTCAAATTATCGCAATAGTTCCCTCATTTCGATTCAACAATATAATTCGCGATTGTATTCCTGTTACTGTTCAAAGACTATTCGAAGGCCGTTCCGCACGCCGATCCATTAATCTCTCTGGGGAGACCCCTTGCTATCCGTCAAATGTCATTAAGCCCCAATTTTGTGTATCGTAGCCCTATTTCGTTTCTTAAGCCTTCTCAATTCGGCAAATGAGGTCAGATCCATCAACTGAATCGCCTTCACGAACTTGGAGGCCTGAAACCTTGCCAGAGTGTGGGGCAGAGATGCTAAGTTCCTATGTAGAGTCAGTAAATAATACAACGAAAAGGAGTTGATGCAATAACTTACCATCTTCATGGCAGAAATGATGGCAATAGGGTCACCCTTCTTCACATCAGAACCGTCGTGAACACGGAGCTCAACCAAAACTCCAGACATAGGCGCGCCAACTTGGCTCGAGTCGCTACCATCAACCTTGGGTCGGCTGATGTTTTCAACGGCAGCCTTCTTGTCAACAACAGTTACCTGTCGGACTTCTCCGTTCATCTCAAAGAAAACCTCACGCTGGCCAGTGTTCTCGGACAGAGGGCCAACAGCAAGGAGCTTGAGGATGAGGACCTTGCCCTTCTCGAGCTCGACGTTGAATTCCTCGCCAATCTCGGGGCGGGAAAGGAAGTACCGAGTAGGCAGGACGGAAAGATCACCAAACTGCTGGACAAATGTCTTGTAATCTTCGAAGACCTTTGGATACATCACATACGAGGCAACGTCACACTCAGTGACGGGAGCGCCATACTTCTTGCCAAGATCACGCTTGGTCTTGACAAAGTCGACGGGGTCGAGGAACAAGCCGGGTCGCTTGTCAAGCTTGCGGCGGCCACGGAGAGCATCAGATCGCAAAGGCTCAGGGAACCCTCCGTAAGGCTGACCCATCATACCCTCGAGGAACTCCAAAACGGAGCCAGGGAAATCGAGTTGAGAGGCCTTGGCTTTGACATCCTCGGGGGAGAGGCTGTTGGAGACCATGAACTGCGCAAGATCGCCAACAACCTTGGAAGTGGGCGTGACCTTGACGATGTCGCCAAGGAGCTCGTTAGCGTGCTCATAAGCTTTCTTGGTCTCAAGCCATTGGGATCCGAGACCCAACTGAGAGGCCTGGAACATCATGTTGGTCAGCTGACCGCCAGGAATCTCGTGCTCGTAGACCTCAGGGTCCGGACCAGCAAGGTGGGCCTCGAAAGGAGAGTAGAGCAGACGAAGCTGCTGCCAGTAGACATCAAGAGATCGGACAAGCTTGGGGTCCAGACCAGGGTCACAATCGCTGCCCTCGAGAGAAGCAATGATGGCGTTGATGCTGGGCTGCGAGGTCATACCTGACAGACTGTCGGTCGCAGCGTCGACGGCGTCCGCGCCAGCTTGAGCACAAGCGACCATGGAAGCCACACCAGTACCAGCAGAGTCGTGGGTGTGAACGTGGATAGGAAGTTCGGGGTACTTCTCTCGGATGGCGCCAATCAAAAGCTTAGCAGCGTGAGGTTTGAGAACGCCAGCCATGTCCTTGATACCAAGAATATCAATGTCAAGCTTAACAAGCTTGTCAGCAAGGTCGAGATAATACTCGAGGTTGTACTTCTTGCCTGGGCGAAGCACTACAAAACTGGTTAGCAAGAACAAAGCAAAATGAGCATTGGGGAGCTTTACTATCGCCGGAGTAAGATATAGTTCCTTCACACACTCCTCCAGCTTTTTGAACTGCCTTGATTCCCACTTCAAGCTGATCGATATCGTTCAGGGCGTCAAAGACACGGAAGATATCGACACCGTTCTTCTTGGCCTGATCAACAAAGTGGTCGATGGCATTATCAGGAAGGGAAGAGTAGGCCACACCGTTGGCACCACGGAGCAGCATTTGGAAAGGAATGTTAGGAACAAGCTTTCGCATCTTACGGAGTCTGTCCCAAGGATCCTCATAGAGGAATCGCATAGCAACATCGAAGGTAGCACCACCCCAGCACTCAAGAGAGTACAGGTTAGAGAGAGCATGGCTGGTCTCCTTAGCAATACCGAGCAAGTCAACTGTACGGACACGAGTAGCTAGGAGTGACTGATGGGCATCTCTCCAAGTTGTGTCCATGAGAAGAGTACCCTTGTACTCACGAACAGCCTTGGCAAAAGCCTTGGGGCCTTGCTCGAGGATGATATTTCGCCATCCCTTTGTGCAAGGCTGAGAAGCATCAATCTTCTCTCCGGCAGAGTTGATGAGCTCAGGGACCTGAATTTCGCCCTTGAACTTGGGCTCGCCGATCTGGCCCTTGATGCTGCTTCCGTTGACGGCAACGTCACCAAGATAAGCGAGGAGCTTCTGGGCACGGTTCTGGCTGCCAACGAGATCGAAGAGCTGCGGGGTATCGTCGATGAAAGTGGTCCAGCAGTTTCCATCGATAAAGGTAGGGTGAGTGAGAAGAGAAGCCAGGAAAGGAATATTGGTTCGAACACCTCGGATACGGAACTCGATCAGAGATCGGAGGACCTTTCTGCGAGCGATTTCGTAAGTGGAACCGTGGCATGTACACTTGGTAAGCATAGAATCGTAATGGGGAGTAATCACGGCACCAGCGAAACCGTTACCAGTGTCGAGACGGACACCGTTACCACCAGAAGATCGGTAAACCTCGATCTTTCCAGTATCAGGAGAGAAGCCCTTGGCAGGATCCTCAGTTGTGATACGGCACTGGATAGCAAAACCACGAGTAGAGATGCGATCCTGGGTAAGGCCAAGTTGGTTCAGTGTGGCACCAGCAGCGATCTGAATCTGGGCAGCAACGATGTCGATACCAGTGATCTCCTCAGTGATTGTGTGCTCAACCTGAATTCGAGGGTTGATCTCGATGAAGTAGTGGCGGTTCTGTTGGTCAACCAAGAACTCTGCAGTACCTGCATTGCGGTAACCAGCAGTCTTGGCCAGCCTGACAGCATCGGCGAGAATGTTGTCACGGACATCGGAGGGAAGATCCTTGGCAGGGGCAATCTCAACAACCTTTTGGTGTCGTCGCTGGACGGAGCAGTCACGCTCGTACAAGTGGACGATATTGCCGTGGTTGTCACCGAGAAGCTGAACTTCAATGTGCTTAGGCTTGTCAAGGAAGCGCTCGACGAAGACAGTTCCGTTTCCGAATGCAGTCTTAGCCTCGGATGTGGCACGCTCAAAAGACTCCTGAAGACTCTCCTGCTCGCGGACTACTCGCATACCACGACCACCACCACCAAAGGCAGCTTTGATGATGATGGGGAAACCATACTTGTCGGTGAACTCCTTGACCTCCTCGAACTTTGCGACAGCACCAGGAGTACCAGGAACGACGGGGACGTTGGCGGCGTTGGCGAGGTTTCGAGCAGAAACCTTGTCACCAAGAGAATCAATGACCTCGGGAGAGGGGCCGACGAACTGGTCCGGGGTCAGTGCACGGACGGAACGGGAGCAGCGGGGTACTTACGATAAGACCAGCCTTCTCTACGTTGCGAGCAAACTCGGCGTTCTCGGAGAGGAAACCGTAACCTTTGAGTTATGTTAGCTTTGGCGATCCGGGACACCGAAGATAGACTAACCGGGATGGATCATTTGCACGTTGTGCTCAACAGCGATCTTGATAATCTCATCACCAGCCAGGTATGCGCCAACAGGGGTGTACTGTCCACGCTTGCCAATGACGTAGGCTTCATCGGCCTCTGAAGAATATGGTCAGCAAAGAAGTCCTTAAGGGCATGATTAGTCGCGTACTCTGTCGGTGCATGCTAAGCCGATCCTCATAACTGTGAGAATTAGTTTATAAACTCTTGTAATAAGGGTCGCGGTTTTGGGTGAGGGGTACCTGAAGACTGCAACTGTATGCAATGAAAGCTCGTGAGCCTGTTGATTGTTAGCGCCCTTGTTTAGGTCCATAGACCGGTCGAAACCGTGTTGAGACTTACTGTTCTGAAAATCTACCAGAAACTCGTGTCAGTTTTTCAATAGCATAATAGAACGGTCGGGCGGAAAAGATGGGCGGTCATACACGAATGGCTATTCACATGTTAGCTGATTGCGGGTCCATAATGTGGAATTAGATGGTTCGACTTACGAATTTCACCACGGTTGGCAACTGTAAAGAGTAAGAGAAGACGTTAGCGTTAATCCTTACGATAAGTAATGTAGGCCTTTGAACCACCCATATAGGTCATCAGTGGCTACGCAGAGCACATCGGTTACTCACCAAGAATCTTCTTCACATGCATGATGCTAGAGTTGGCGCGGATGTGGTGGACCGAGTTGGCCTCCTTGGGCTCATCGATATCCTCCTCCTCAAAGACATCGTTGAATGTGAGCGGTTGCTGGGGTGCAATGGCAGCCATATTTGGGGATTTGCGTCAGGGATGCGAGACGACTTCAGTTGTTTGAAGAAGTTGAAGTGCGCGAGGACACAATGCTCTGGCACAGCTGGAGCTTTATCCAAGAGCTCAATGGCGGGGTTCTCTTGACTTTTGGTGGGGTAATGAGCACGCTTGTCGGTATGGAGATACCAGGACAGCTCTTCCAGCTCACAAATGGCTGCGATATCACCCAGTAACACAGAGAATCGCAGGTGAAGGGTATAATTGACAGCGGTAGTGAAAGGTAAAGAGTTTAGAAGAGGGAGAGTCGAAGGGAAGGAAGAGGCAGGCGGACGAGGGGATTTTGTAGAGTAAACCCCAAAGCTTAGTCGGTGATACACCCGGCCTCCGGGGGGAAGAGCTATCTGGAACGGGAGGGCGTGTGGAAAGCAAGCGGACGGCGAGGGCGTGTGTTTTGGGAAAAGCCCGATGGGCCAAAGGTGTGAGAAGGCGCATCCCGTCCCAAACTGGCTGGCAGGTACCTCTATGGCGGCGCAGGCGGGCCTTTTCCACTCCCATCGATCCATCAAAAACGTTCCAACGAGCAACCAAGGCATCCCGCTAATGAACAAACGATGACTCCAAGGCCGAAACAGTCCCGTCGGAGATGCACCTCCAGGACGTTACAAGAATAAATAGAAGCGCGGTTTTCTGGAAAGAAGAACTGCCTCCATGCGATTTCCAACTAAAGGCCGAGGTGGAACTTCTATGGCTTGGCCGTCCAGCTGTACCGCGGTACCTCGCCAACCCAATCCAATTCTCTATACCCATGCTTTTATGGCGTACAAGTGAGCGGCGGCTGCTTTTCCGCCCGGTGATATGATTTCGTTCCTTGAGGAATCTGATATTTACGGATTTATGGATGAAATTTCATACATGCTGGTGACCGGCCCGGTCGTGATGATACCGCTAGCTGTAACGTGCAATGGGGGTTGCCATCTATAAGGGCAAAAGAAGAAGCAATGACGGCAGAAGGGCTGCCATGAGTGTCAGTGGCCCAGTGTGGTGGGATGTACCCCGCAAGACTCAGCATGAGAGCGCGCGAAATGTGGTGGTACACCATCCATGTGTTCTTGTATCAACAAGGCTTGTCTCTGACAGCGGATTTCATCGCGCCTCACCCGGAAACACCAAAATGAAAGCAAGACACACAACCATGGGGGTCTATGGGGGTGTGATGCAACATTGGTCACAGATTTGCGCAAATCTTCATCAAGACGGCTGTGATCGCACAATAAGATCTATTTGTGGTATTCAGGTGTTAGAATAGACTCAGAACGCCGCCTATCAGAGATCGAGCCCTGATGAAGTGCCGGTGCTTCGAAACACAGTTTCGCAATACATGATTACAGTTCATAATCAACCTTAATAATGATCAGTGCTCTCGGGCACGTTTGCGACGAACAGCGAGGGGGGAAACGAATCGGCGCAACTCATAACATGGACAAATCTTTGTTCAACAAAGCCATTGGCCAATCAACGCTCTCTGATAGTGAGTAGCTTGACCTCCATGACTTGAGGGTATTATTTTGGCTCAAACTCGGGGCTTTTATTATCAGCTCCAGTTATCAGCCTATACCTCTGTGTTCATTCACCTCTCGAGCTCTGACATAATATCGACACGCCGATCCTTGATTTCTGCCGTCGTGTACCTCCCACTTGCGGGCAAAAGCAAAGAAGTCTTCTCAACAATCCGGTCTAAAGGTACTTTGCACTTCATTGCGTTTCGTCCACGTACACCGACTAGTACGCACCTTGCCTCTAGGGGTTGTCGTTCCACTCGCCTGACGCCGGCGTTGAAACGAGCGAGCAACCTGCTCGTCTTATCCATGATTGCTATGTCATGGACCAAAGGAAGTCCAGTCAGGATCCACGTTCATGTTAGACTGGGCCTCCTCCAATGCCGAGGATATCTTGACAACCTTGGGATATTATCCTGGACCCCTGTCCATCGACTTTCACGCTGCAATAGAGCCGCAGCATGTCTGTCTCTGGTGTCACAACCGCTTTCCATCCTGCCACTATAATACACAGTGTCATAGCACACCTTAATCAAGGGATCTGCCTACCCCCACCATTGATTGGACCCTGACTTCGTACTCTGACCATGCTCAAATCTCAACCTCAATCTCATCCAACCTCTGAGCTTCAGACCCAGGTTCGAGTCCACGCTCTTACATAGCGGGCGTGTGGGGTTACCTCCAAGCGTCCCAAAGTTGCGCTTCTCGCCGCTCGCCCTGATCCATCTGATCATGGTCAACCTTTAGGCTGTATTGTCTAAATTATTTTACTTACTCTACCATTATAAATCGTGGTTGATATGGAGCACAAAGAAAGAATATCAGTCCACAAAGCAAGATGGTCAGTCGCCCCAATAATTTTACATATCCTCGTACGTACTTCAAAATAGAAGTACACCAGTGCTGCATTTGATTGAACAAATACCGAAATTAATCTCCTCTTTTTCACAGGCGTTTATTTCCACCGCATTTCACCCCCACGGAGGTCAAAGGCCGGCGGCATGGCTCTATCTTGGATCGAGCCAAAAACCCACCTCATCCCAGCTGCTTTGACAGCGGCATGACCTGCCTAACCACTCTCTCGGTGGATGAAGACCGGCGCATTGCGTTTTTGTAACCAGTAGAGATACTCCTATTGGTGCGCATTTGGCCGCTCTGTTGTCAACATGTTGGTTTTATGACTGTGCACTCACTCTGTGCTACTCTACCGACCAAAAGCCTCGTCTGCCAACGTTCATCACGTTTCTTAGACAGACAAGTCATTTAGGATATAATCCGCGTTCTGGGCCGGAAATGCGAGGTGTGAAGACCTTCCCGTTCTGATGAAAGCGAGCCAGCTCCGACCTCGGCCTTCGGTGTACCCCTCCAACGATGGTGACTTGTGGCATTTGCATAAGGTTGACATCGGGTGAACGTGCCAATTGTGGTAGGGCTGTCTCTTGATTCAAAACCAAAACACCACTGCATGATATGTTACCATGGATTTGATCGGCCGAGATGCGTGGAGCACTGGGGCGTCCCCTCACGAAGACTGGGCTGATTCGAATAATCACATCGTGGGAATTAGTCTTTGGCCTATGATAGCAGGTGGTTCGCCGGCACTCATGAAAATTGCAATATTGCCCTACGTAGTTCAGGTACATGGGAGGTCCTGATGTAGTGCGCGGCGTTATGAGACACTGAGTCACAAACTGACATTCATCTCGCTCATGGTTATTCGGCATTGGTCAAGCCAACTCAGCAACCACTCCACAGTAGAGCAACACCTATGTTTGAAACTTCTTCACCATGCAGCGCAGCAGGTCATACAGATCATGTGGTATGAAACAAAACATTCAAAATGATGCAATTCAATTCGTTACCTGACAGGCGGTTAGAAAAGGTAACTCGCGGGCCGGCTATGATTGAGTAATAAGAGTGAGCCTACCGGCAGTGCAAACCCACCAAGAACAGACGATCAACCTACCTCCATGTTCACGGACAGAAGCCGACCAGCATGTTGCCAAATTTGACTAGGCAAGGGCCGGGGTACACTCCCTAGCTTTGAGGATGTTGATCGGTGACGGTTAGCAGTCCCTAGTTTCTTCTTCACCTTGATCTTATTCCATCAATTTATGGATTCAAGAGGGAGATGCTAGGCACAGGCACGAGAACAGTCGGGACTTGTATGCAAGATACGGGTTCTAAAGAGGCCCACACCACCTGGAATATATGCTTCTCTCTTCAGGTGACACACGGGAGACTTCGTTAAGAAGTTGTGTGCATGAGGTCTTGAGAGTATGTTCAGTCGCATAGTCTTCGTTGTGAAGCCCAAGTCAAACCGAAGATCAAAGCCCGAGACTCAAGCCGACAATACAATGACGAGCGGATATAAGCCCAGTCAGCAAATTCCAGCAATAGGCATGGCCGGGTTTTATTAGGCCTATATGTGATATTTTACTACTACGTATCTCGGGAGCGGTTCCGGGGAAGTTTGTGTTATTTCCGAATTGCGGGGGATTCTCCCCAACAACCATCGCTCAGGAGGCTCTATTGTGACATTTGAAAGCATGATCTCCTTGCTCTAACCATATTCATTGATCTAAGCCCTCGAAATGCGATCTTCCTCCTCTAGTGCCTCTTCGGACACGAGTCTTGGTACCCCGATTGGGGGTACGTTTCCAGATCATCAAGGGAAGAAATTGTCGTCAAGGTACAAAGTTATTGTGCGGTAGCTGTGTGTTACTGCTGATCTCCGAATCCCGAGCTACAACCCAGGGCGCTCCCATTATGGACGGCATGTAGTCCGATATCCCGATCCGTCCATGAACCATCTGACATACTCTTTATTTGCCAACAGCGCTCTGAACCTTCAGCTTGGCCTCCTCAACCTTGCCCTTGGCGGTCTGGGCCGCTTGTGCCAGCTGCTCCTTGGCCATGTTGTCCTTTCCTCCCCAGTAGTGGTAATCGAGGTATCGGTATCCTTGGGTGAGCTGAGCACCAGCATTGACGAAATGGCAGGCGAAGAGGAGGTAGTTCTTGGGTGTGACGGCCAGGGAGTATCGCATGAAGGTTCCGGCGTAAATGATGAGGGCACCAGTCATCTGTCCCGAGATCCTGAGGAGGGTAAGTTAGTTGCCAGTTCGCAGAGAAGCTAACAGGGGTTTGTCATACAATTCAGGGCTCTTCTGTGTGTCCATGATGGCGGCAAGAGGGATACCAAAGTTGGAGACGGGACCCCAAAAGTCTAGAGTAATTGAGAGTCAGTCTTGGTCTTTACATTTTGATGCTCCAAATACACAAAGGCAACATTCGCAACTTCCCGCAACCCAATTGAATGCGCAAAATAGAAGTGGTTTTATGAGCCCTTCTCCCATGCTCAACATTGGGTTCTATAGAGATTGCGGTCGTAGGGTTGGGTGTTGAATCGAGATATTACAAAAATTGCATTCTCGGAGACGAATCGGAGCTCAGGCAAAAAGCATGACAGGATGGTTGAGAGACATACGGGTTGAGCAGATGTAGTCAGATACCGGGTTTGACCGGATCTTGGCGTTCAAAGCCTTAATAACAGCAGCCATCTTGAATGATTTATACGGGCGACGTCTCGTGGATATCGGAGATGGAGCGACCTGTCGATGGGTTGAGGTTGATGAGGACCCAGATACTGGTCTCGCACTCAAATTCAACGCGCCGAACGGGAAATTTCCAACGTTGAGGTCACGTGCATAGCTTATCTTTATTTCCTGCGCTCAACCATTCCCGTTGTGTTACCAGTAAACCCCTAACCCCGAATATAAGAAGAGAAGACCCTTTTAGTTACTGATAGCAGCATCTTGACGACTGTATACTTGTTGATGCAGGATCAAAAATCTGCTGGAGGTGTCGAATTCTCAACGGTACCGACGCCATTACCTGTAACTTACCGACGGTCTGGAACTCAACTGAAAAGTACAGCTGAAGTATGGGCACCTTCGGAGGTTGACCGTACCAACTGCTGAAGGGGCGTGTGTTGAAGACGAGCTGACGCCACACTACTGCTGTACCTAGTCCCTGGCTTGTGAAGCTCGTGAGATGCTATTCCGGGGTCTGCGGGGGGGTAAGCTCTCCTCCATCATCCCCGTAAGGCATATGTAGCGTTACCCCAGACAAACGGATATTGGGGGCTCAAAGATCCTTTCTCTGGTCATGTCCACCCATGACGCTATTTCAGTGACCAATTGACTTTCATATTGCTATGACTGTTGGATGATATGGAAATCGTCATTTTGGAGTAGGGTGCTGTTCCAGGGCTTTTCTTTTTGTGATAGCGCCTACAGACGAAATCATGCTTTAACTAGACACCTTTTAAGATAAGGATACAGTCATTAAACTCTCATTATCAAAATCCGTCAAGGGTCTTTGATTCCGAAGTCGTCCCAGGTGCCTCTCTCGTGATTTGCAGCACCGCTTGTACCTATTGTATGCCGGGGTGTGGAGCACACGGACAGCCGGCGCCGGCACCAATGTCCCGGCCTCTCCCGAAAATGGATCGGAATCTTGCCAACGTGATCAATCTCACTTTTGCCCCTCACGCCGAGATCCATTCACTATAATCTATACCCCGGTGCTTGTTCCCGTCGTAGATATACGGGTAGACTAACAAGAGCCGCCGCATTGGCTTTCGGTTACTGGAGAGCTTTGCCGAGGCTGTCTTGAACCCGAGGCGAGCCGCTAATGATGTAAATATCGGTCTTGATTAATTGGCATGGGCTGATGGTAATGGGGTGTAACGGGCATAAGGGCCATTGGCTCTTTTTTTCTCGCATCGAATGGGGAGACAACGGGTAGTTCTAAATACTTTGCACAATGGTAGAGCCTCATCTTTAGTTCTAGTTTGCTTACATGTGGTTGGTCAATAGCAAGCCCATAGTCCTGGGCTACTATATGTGAACCACATACAAGCTTGTGTGAGTGTTCATCCTGTACCGATAAACATTGAATAATTCAGGTATGGTTGTGAAAGAAGAATGCATGTTTCTGGACGTCGACTAGGCTGGGTACATGTCCGCAACCAAATGCCAACTACCACCATGCGTCTCATAGGACAGCCAAACAACAAACTGGGACAAATATTAGAAACTAATAACGATCCCACAAAAGGGAGCTCATAGTCGATTTTAGTCTGGTTAGGTATGTTATGTGCTGGGCATAAGTCTAGGTTCCCATGCACACGTTTACCCTATAGCACAGCTAAACAGTTATACCCAGCCGTTGATGGGGTTTTCTTCTTTTTATGGGCGATCCCGAAACATGTAAAGAACAATACTTGGGTGAATTATTGTGCTAAGTATCTACTGTGTTTCTCCAATTCCACTGATACTGCCCTTACAGTAGACTTCTGTTTGACCAAGATGGTGTGGCGGTACATGTTTTCTAGCCACAATATCAGAGGTCTCTTAATCAGCACGTAGGGTACTCTATAAGTACCTAGTTTCTAGGCAGAACCCGCAAATATGCTGATGTTTTAGTGTTGATGACTCTTCGAATTACGCTAAGTGATACATTTCGAGTATAGATGAGACTTTTAGCCACTGAGGTTGTGAATAGAAAATTACAAACCCCCAAAAGAGGCGGTCCCTTTGGGTGACTCATTCTGACTATCAGCCCAGCCAATGCCTTGTGTTTGTCATGACTGCCTTCGCCACACGGAAGCATACAGGGCTCCACCAGTTTCGACGCCTCTCAAAGAATTTACTGCAAACGTTATTGATATATCGTCAAATTCCTTTCCTTTCCTTCTTCCTCCCTCATCCTCAGAAAAACCTTCTCCTTCGTCGCCTCCAACCCGTTACCCCGCTACTCAGCATCGGGCTGTCAACTCTAGCTCTCATTTGTGCGAGCGCTCCATTCATCTTTGTCAGACGTTCGCTTTCCATATTCTTTATTTTCAGTTTGAAGACGCTTTATACTACACAGCGCAATCATTTCGTCATCAGACGTTTCTCAGCCTAGGATTTTGGCCACTGCAGTTATGGCTGAGCAAGAGACGGGCCAAGCCTTTGGCCAGGCGCACCGGAATCGGGCCCAGGATGAGGGTCAAGGTTCAGCATCAGGTTCTCGAGGAGGCGCACGTGGGGGAAGACGTAGGGGGAGAGGAAGAGGAGGCCGTCAACGGCAGGACACGCCCGCACAGGATTCTGGGGGAAATGCAAATACTCCTGCTGACATTGCTGTTGCCACACCATCCACAGCCGCAACAGCAGCCCCTCCGGCTCCCGAAAGTTCGGGAGCTTCAAGAGGCAGACGAAACCGACGAGGCAACCGGGGTGCTTCTCGCGGGCAGGCGGAACAGTCGAGAGGCGTGTTTTCAATGGGACCAAGACGCCAGTTTGGTGGACGTTTGACGACAACCGAACAATCGGCAGAGACAGCTGCTCAGGATGCATCTCTGAGTGCCAACGCTCCAGAGTTCGTGCCCGGACAGCCCATGCCCCAAAGAAGGTAGGATTATGCCAACCCAAGATTGTCACAGGATAGAAACTGACCATCACAGCAACCGACAGCAACCTACTGCTGAGGCCCAGTCTGGGGCTCAGCCGCGCTCAAGGGGAAACCGGACAAGGAACCGAAAGCAGGACAGACCCCGCCAGGAGGTTCCTAAGTCCACGGCCTCTGAGCTCTGGCAACGGATCCAAGAGGACATCGCCAACTGGAATTACGAATGTCGTATTTGTACCGAAGAGGTTACTCGCAAAACAGAGGTTTGGTCCTGCACTACCTGCTGGACTGTTGTTCATCTCGAATGCGCCCATCAGTGGTGGGACACCTCCATGAAGGTCAACGAAGAAAGCGGCGATAAATCATGGCGTTGCCCAGGATGTAACTCAACTTTGACCGAGGAGCCAGGCAATAGTTCGTGCTGGTGCGGCAAAGAAACGAACCCCAGTCGGAACAGCATCCTGCCACCTCATTCATGTGGCCAAACCTGCTCCAAGACCAGGTCTACATGCTCTCACCCATGTACTCTCCAATGCCACCCAGGGCCTTGTTCGCCATGCTCAGTTCTGAGTCCTCCAGAACCGTGCTACTGTGGGAAGCATTCTCAGCGAAAGAACTGTAGGGACACTGATTACTACAACGGATGGAGTTGTCGGGAGCTATGTGGCGATTTGCTGCCTTGTTCGCAGCACGAGTGTACCCAGGTATGCCACCCGGGCGTGTGTGGTACTTGTGACGTACCCGTTCAAGCCAAGTGTTACTGTGGACGCGTCGAGAAGGAAATGCGATGCTCTTATCAGGATGACCTGTGTGATTCATACGATCCCGCCAACGACTCATGGTTTGAGGGATCTTTTAGCTGCCAGAATGCCTGCGGAAGAACGTATGATTGCAGTGTCCATCGTTGTCAGACATCCTGCCACCCACAAGACGAGCTTCCTGCTCATTGCCCCTTTTCCCCAGATGTTGTTATCCATTGTCCTTGTGGCAAGACACCGCTCAAGGATCTTATGGATCACCCACGCCAATCCTGCGAGGAGCCTGTCCCTCACTGTGAGAGAATCTGTGAGAAGATGTTGCAATGCGGGCACCTTTGCCTGTCTTTGTGCCATACTGGGGACTGTGCCCCTTGTACGCAGGTTATGGATGTTGACTGTCGCTGTGGCCGAGTCACGGGTGAGACGATGTGCCATGAGGGAGACATTCAGAACCCGTTGTGTTTCAGGACATGTCAGGCAACTCGAAATTGCGGACGGCATCGATGCGGAGATCATTGTTGTCCAGGCGAAAAGAAAGCTTCTCAGCGTATTGCTCAGCAGAAGAAGCAGCGCCTAGGACCTGAATCACTCCCTGTTGAAGCCGAGCACATCTGCGTTGAAACGTGTGGCAGACCGCTGAAATGCGGCAGCCACTTTTGCGAGCAGCTCTGTCATCGCGGAGCTTGCCAGAGTTGTCCTGAAGCGATTTGGGAAGAGATAAGCTGCAACTGTGGCGCGACAGTTTTGCACCCGCCCCAGCCATGTGGTACTCGTCCGCCTGCCTGTACGAACAAATGTACACGAAGGCCCTCTTGTGGTCATCCTCCTGTTGACCATCAGTGTCATCCTGACGATGTGAGCTGCCCCCCTTGCGTCTATCTGGTCGAGAAGAGGTGTATATGTGGCAAGACCAACTTTCACAACAAGCCGTGTCATCTTCAGCAAGTACATTGCTCAGAGGTCTGCGGGCAAAATCTCAGCTGCGGACTTCATACATGCAAAAAGCTGTGCCATCGACCAGGAGAATGCGGAGACGCGCGAAACGGCTGCGAGCAGATCTGTGGAAAGACAAAGCTGCTCTGCAACCATCCATGCCAGCTTCTATGCCATGGCCAGACACGTAAGTCTACAACTGCTCTGTATCAATTTCTTCGACTAACATGTACTTTAGCATGCAAAGAATCCACGGCCTGTCAGGTAAAGATGTATGTCAGTTGCCCTTGCGGTAACCATAAGCAAAACTTTAAGTGCATGGCAAGCATGAGCAATCCTACTCCAACTCGCCCGGAGCCTCGGTGTGATGAGGAGTGCGAACGTCTCGACCGCAATCGTCGCCTTGCTGCGGCTCTCAACATTGACCCTGCTTCCCATACCAACGATCACATCCCATTCTCGGACGACACATTAAAACTTTACAAATCATTTGCATCCTGGGGTGATGCCCAAGAGAGCCAATATCGGGTCTTTGCAGCAAACAAAGATGAGGTTCGTCTAAGATACGAACCTATGCGCAACCAGTCCCGTCAGTTCCTACACCTTCTTGCCGAAGATTTCGGCTTTGAGAGTAAGAGTGAGGATTATGATATTCACAGGTCCGTCGTTGTCTGGAAGACGGACAAGTTCGTGTCGGCACCTCCCAAGACACTGGCCCAATGCGTGAAGATACGAGCAGCCCAGGCTGCCGAAGCTGCAGCTACTGCAGCCATTCGTCCGCCTAGTCCTCCAGTTTTGGAGACTGAGCCTTTCAATGCATTAGTCCTTACCGAGCCTCGCTTCGGGTTGACAATCGAAGAAGTGAACACTGCTCTTGCACCAGACCTATCATCACTGCAGGGATTCTCCTTCAAGGTTGATTTCCTCAACGAAGAAGTCCTCATCAAAGCTTCAGTATCGTACTCGGCCTTCCTCACACCTGCCCCTATGGAGAAGAGTCTCGAAATCCTCAAACCGCGCATCGAGCAGACGATCCGTCGCGAGAAACTCGCTGAGAGCGTCATGCTCTGTCACTCGGACGTCAACGGCGCCGTTACCCGACGAGAGGTGCTTCGCCGTGCCGGTGCTGGAGGATGGAGCGCCGTGGCTGGACGGGCGGCATCTAAGCCAGGGTCGTCGTCTTCTACGCCTGCGCCTGATGAGGTCAAGCCGGGGCGTAGATTGCTTCTAGGGCTCAAGAAGAAGAAGCCACAGCAGCCAGAGGCAGGAAAGGTATGGGCTGCTCTTGATGGAGATGTTGAATGCTAGAAGCATCAATGATGGATGAAGGTGCACAAATTGTTAGTACAATGAGCATGGAAAGGTCTTGACGAGCTATTATTGTCAGTCCTAAACTTATGTAGCTACAACTTAGGACATAGGTAAACTTGAAGACATCCTATGAATGTATATAAATTTCTGCAATTCCTGTACATATTTGCATCACATTCTGAAAGAGTTGTAAACTGTAGCACAACTGATGATGAGTTATTCTACTGAGGACCGATTTTTCCGTGACATCGTATATATCATTTAAACATGCCTTTGCCTCCAATGTATGGCAAACGGCCAACACTGATAGAACAAAGCCTCGAGGGGGTGAAACTAAGGCCCGTAGTTAAAGTTGAAACTGAAACAAAATGTAACATCATTATCTTTTCTTCAATTTCTGCACGTCACGAGAGCGCACTTTTGCAAACAAGTTTGTTGGAGGTATCACATGAGAGGCGATCCCCACTCAACCACCACGACACACACACACGCACAATGTAGACTCTTCTTGGATGATCAATGTCTCATAATCGCCAAGTTTCTTTCTAATTTTTGGAAACTCAAGAATATGCCATATGCAAACGTTGAGTGTGTATGTATATATGTACATGAAAAGGATAATGTGGATGCAGGGGTGGTTAATACAAGAGAGGTATCGTTCATTCGTGAGTGCTATGCTGTATGCTGTATGCTGTCCGTGTTTTCCCCTTTTCACCAAGGCCATGCGGTACTAGAAAATCAAGCAGTGCTGTTACCAAGTGTCTACGAGCGTGGTTTATGCGCGTTATCACCTGTCACCTCGGCGATGAAATCTGACATGGCCTCAAAGTAACCTTCCTCGAGGACACTTGAGTTGTGGTCGCCACCTGGAAGAGGCTTCCACCGCTTGGTGGGTGCGGCCGAGATGTCGTACAGCTGTTTCATATGTTTGGGTCTGCAGAACGTTAGTTTAGTGTTCTGTGTCGCATGGTGGCGATTAGAGAAGAAGAGGGATGGTTGATCATCAGACAATATTCGCTTTCCTATCAAGACCAACAAGGGTACAAGACCACAGGGGTACTTCAACTTTTGTGGGTGATGCAAATTTAATCATCACTTGATCGAGGGTGATAATGTGAAAAAGGTATACATGGCGGATGACTTACGGTACAATCTCGTCCTGCAAGCCACTGATGAAGAGCGTAGGCACCTTTGTGATGTTGGGAAGAACCGACTCACTGGGCCAGACTTGGTGGCATAGCAGGGTAAGGTATTTGGCAGGGGGCACAACAGAAGGGATAAGCTTCCGGATCGAGAGAAAGGTGTTCTCCAGGATCAGACCAGCGATATCACCCTTCTCCTGGTTCTTGGACACAAGCTTGATGGCGACAGCGCCACCCAAACTCTGGCCATAAACCATGAGCTTGTGATCGCGTGTCTCGGCCCGCTGCCGCAGGTAGTTGAGTCCAGTCTGGGCGTCGATATTGAGACCTGACTCGTCGGGCTGACCCGTTGAGGAGCCGTAGCCTCTGTACTCGAGCATAAAAACATTGCAACCAATGTAGTTTATGATCATGCGAGCAATGGGTAAACGATGACCAATGTTGCCAGCATTACCATGGAACATCAAAATGGTGATGTTTGAGTTTTTGTGGCCCCGGGGGCCACGAATGTAGAAAGCTGAAAGCTTCTCGCCATCGTCCGTAGGGATGTAAAGTTCTTCGAAGTTTGAAAGGCCAAAGTCTGAAGGTTTGGGAACGTCGGAGCGAGAATTTGCAGGAATATTACTCGGGTAAATGAGTGCCCTAATACATGGGTTAGCGCGGGGCCCGGCGTGATGATGTTGCGGGTCGAACAGCCGGGAGGAGGCTGGGAGAGGAAGAAGAGGTAAATAGATAGAGAGGCATATACGGACTTTTGTTTAAAGTACAACAACGAAGTGAGAACGGCGGCGAGACCCTGTGATGATGCGCATTGGCGTCAGTTCGGACCACGATGGCGCAGCAGTATTTCACTGCAGATAAGACTGTGTAGGATATTGGACGTACCGTTGAAGCCAAGGCGGGCAGACGCATGTAACTAGCGACCGAGCTCAATATTGAGACGGTCTGCTCAACGTAGTTGTTGGATGTTTGCGACGCGGGAGTATTGGAGCTGGTCATGGTTGCTTTTGCTGGTTTGCTGGGCATTACAGCAACTGATGTTCGTTTGGCTGCAGGTGGAGGTGCAGGTAGACAGCCGACGTCTACACTGACCAGACGGTACGGTACAGTGATAGACGGGGCCCCGACAGTGATTGCGGAGACTGGAGATTGAGGATTGAAGCAAGGGGTGCTGCTGTCTATAACATGTATCTTATGGTAATTCGTATACTCAAGGCGGTCGCGAATTCGATGCTAGAAATAGCGGTGATAGAAGCAAGGCCCCGAACGATGGATTTCGATTCAGCGATTTCGAGTAGAGAGATGTTTTGTTTGGATGATGATATCGAAAGATGGTCTCCAAGTTTGTTGAGGAAGAGAAAAGGGAAGACGGTAAGGAATAGACGTAAATAGATCGACTCCCGAACTAGACCAAGCGAATCCAATAGACTCTGTAAATAGGTAGTTATTCCGTTCGTCCAGGCCCAAAAGGCAGGAGATTTCAAGGTGAATTGAGTTTCTGTTGAAGCTGCCCCTGGCGACTCTCCTCGGTGGCGATCCCACTTATGGAAGAACCATGTGCAAGGATGGCATGGGTCAAGGAAGCTTCTCTGCTTTTGAATTTGTACCGAGGCTGGAATAGCACGCGGAAAGATTCGTTTCGTTCTTTGCGTGGAACAAAATAAAATGATGTTAGAAGTAGAAAACGAAAAACACGATGGTCGAGTCTCCAAAATGGGATATCAGTTGCAGTTAGTTACAGGCAGGGATGCCTCTAAAAGGAGCGGTATCTCAGAACGGTGAGGGTGGAGTTGGAGTTGAGCTGTCATGAAGAGAGAGAGAATAAAAAAAGTTCTAGAAAAAGTATCAAGACCGAGGGAATAATATCATGACTCCTTAGGCTTTGAATAATTAGTTCGTCGCGTAGAACTTTAGCATCTCAACAACCAGCAGCTGTCTAGAGGCTAGAGCTTGGAGGTAATTTCATCGAGAAATCAATACCATCGATAACCTCAGGACTCTCCTCTTACTCATCCACGACGATACTCGAGCCAATGGTTGGTTGTGGGGCACAGGAGTCATCTCAGCTCCAAAGTCCTTTCGGTGAGGGTGGAGAGAAGGTGAAATGAAGAATACACGTCCCGTACGGGTAACGCAGGTAACCCTCAGCACTAATTCAGCGTGGTCTGTACCTCCTGATGCAGACTATCTCAGGTACCCGTGTGCCCTCCTTAGCCGCTCACCAATGAAGCTGATACACGCGACGAAACACACGGATCAGCAGAGACAAAGAGATCAAGGGAGGGCACGATACGGATAGATATATGCGATCACCAGCTACCAACCTACCACGTAGTAAGCATCATGAACTTTATCATCTCGTAGTCGTACAAGCCATTATTTGCCTGCATCAAAGACAACCCACATGATATACGGTCAGTCAGGGGTTACCAAGATGATGTCGGTGGAAATGAGCTTCCCAAAGGCTCAACGCAAATGACTTAGACCAAGTTGAGAAGTCTCCAGGAAGAAACGAATGGGCTTCTCCACGACACGGACCAACAACATCATGTGCAAATCCAATCAACGGTGGGTTCAATCTCGCCAGTTGTTGATCCGGGAAGATCTCAGTATACGGCCGGTGATATTACATATTACCAAAGTCAATGACTCTTGTTCAGTTGTGCATGCAGATAGAACATGTATGCACTGAAATAGAACCTGAGGATATTGGACCTGGCAGGGCCATTTATCACCATCAAAATCACACAACTTTGTTCCTGGCTAACGCATCATCCACATCGATGGCCTGCATAAGCCCGCTGCCCGCCTGGGTAGTCAGGTCCGAGACGCCGGGAATCTTGGTGTGCCTGGTTATCAAATGGCGACAGAAGGGGCTGCTGATGCTGGTTGCTTGTTGCTTTTCTTGTCGATGAAACAACATCTCGCATCCTCTGCAACAGTCCTCACTTCTCTGTGGGGGGCTCTTCCGTGTCAGCCGTCAGACAGACCACAGAGCTCGTCTCTACTAAGACTTCCTTGATCCTTCGGGATGGTCTGCGGAATGCGGATGAGGAAGTTTATAGAAACCAAACTCCTCTTGTCTCGGTCCTTTCACGTTTTCTCTACACCCTTCCCGCCAACCCGAGTGGTCTCCATTCCTCAGCTTCGTATCACAGCCATGTTGGATGAACATCCCCCAGGTAGGCTCAGGGATATCCCCTGATACACGCCTCGTCTTGGCCATCTGCAACCACCGCGCGGCGGCTTAACCTTTTTATGTCATCAGCTAAATCGTATTGAGGCATAGCTTGGGGGGCTAAGACAGACCACGAGACACTCTTGAAATAAAGGCGCATTTGGGCTGAACCCACCGGAGAGACAGTGATAATGAGGCGAGCGAGGTTGAGCCGATGGGACGGTCTATGATCAATTTTGTTTGTTAATATAAACAAGCGAGCTCCGCCTGTGTTGTATACATACATCATGCAGATACGTAGGTCAAGGCTCAAGCATCGTTTGCGATGATGCACAGCGTTTGGTGGGGTAGCTACGTAAATAACGGGAAGATTTGACGATAGCTCATCTCATAGGTGAACAGTATAATATCCGTAGTCGCTCAAAACATACCAGCCAGAAGGATAGTTTTATGCAAGGGGCCACGCCGCTATGGTATGCTACCGAACTGAACTTACTTTTCCCATGGCACCACAACCAATATTGATTTGTATTTCTTGGGACTTGGGCTGCGGCGAAGCAAACAGCAGTGTACATGTTCTGTCATCATTGGATTCCTTTCATGCAGAGTGTGGACGTGGACCGGCGGCTATAGTTGGAAGCCAAAGACCATCGAGTACAGACCAAGAAACAACCCACCACAAGGCTCTTTGAACAACTTATAAGCCTTATCACTGGCAGGGATTTCGTCCCTACCCTCTGTTTCGGGTTTATTATCTTTGTCCTGCCCCGCTGCAGAACAGTTTGATGTCGTAGAAGCTATCCCAGGTGGACACATCAACTTGCAAAGAATCCATGTAAGTCAGTCCCTTTTTTGTTCGGGTACCCATTCAGGCGCTGCCGCTTTGAGGCCCCGTTGCCTTATTATGCGCATGGCATTTCTTGGGCATGTTACAGACAAATCAGGGCGTTTGAGATGGCACGCCAAGGAAAGTATGTTCAGAAGCCATCCATCCACGGCTCAGGTACAGACACACTATCGGCGTTGCGAAGTATGCATCACAATGGCGCATTGCTGATCGTCGATATCGAGCGAGCAAAATAGAGTGCAATAAGCGCGCCACGGCCCTGAACGAGGGGCCAAAGAAAACACACGATGGTTCCCCTCTAACGCTCCTGTCACGCACTCCTGACACCATCACGACATTCTCTAACAAGAGATGAACAGGCGCGAATGGTTCCAATCTTCCAATCAAGACCAAATGCGACGCCTCGATAAAATGCCCCTGTCGTGGGTGGTATCTCAGCCAATGGTGAAGTTGCTTCAGCGCAGTTTTGAAGGAATGCCGGGCTGGACTAGCGCCCCGTTCTGATGAGCGACAGGACGGTCCAGGGCGAGCGGCTTCAGAGTTTCCAGGTTTGGTTCTGGATCAATGGATGTGCATCATCATTATCAGGGTTCTGCTAACAACTAAAACTCCGTCCAATCGTTGCATCGCCTGGCGTCGCCGTGGCAGCGACCTCTTGCACACTGATAGGCTGAGACAATCCTGATTTGTCCAACAGAAGTGCCCAGAAAGGATTTTGGAGGCTTTTCAGTTGGGCTGGACTGGTTAAACTGGCTCTATTTTGAGCGTTGCCGATCTTGGTTGTTGATTGTTGTTGACGGGATGCAGCAGCAACAGGTTGTTTGGGCGTTGGAATAACGAACCCTCCAGTTCATGGTGTAGTGTGGTGTGAGACGGATTGTATTGGATCAGGATCATCAGATGTCATCTTAATCTTCCATGAGCTGCTATTGTTATCTCCTGTTTACTTTCGTCACTATTCCTGTTCCTTTCCTGTTCTAGGGTTGTCAGTTGCCCTTTGCTGCAGGTCGCCCTCTTCCCCAGGGTGTTTGTTACAGTAGGTTAGTGCTGTAGTTCCATCTGCAATCCACTCTCATCAACCAACCGCCCTCTTTTTTTTCGTCTATTTTTTCTTCTCCCACACAACATCCACTTTGGAACCACCCGACATCTGTCGTATTTCTTTATTTCAGCGCGCGCGTGTTGTCTTTCTTACAAAAAGACTTTCATACTATTCACATTCTTCCCTCCATCTCAGCTTTAGAGACCTCCTAATTTAAAGCCTTCGGATCACACGCCACCCTTCCCGCCCACTACCCGCGCCTCCATCATCACGCTACGAGATCCTCAAGGAGCCTGTCTCAAGAACCGTGCCCTCGGAAGGCTCAGGCTCAGGCTCAGACTCAACAGACCCTGGTCTCAGAAGGACCCCTCCACCTGACTCTGCACCTGCGTCTGCTCGTCTCGTCTGCTAGAGCTACGTGGGTTATCTCGTTCAATCCCACCCGCCCCTCCATCAATCTCAAATCTCTGTCCCAATTTCGTGCTATCTCCAACTTTGTTTTTTTTTAACGCCTTTTTTTCTTCACTTGGCCAACGCGACGCATTCCTCTCCTCGTCCGCGCAACTGACTCTTGAGTGCCTCGTTTTGCACAAACCTCGTCTCTAATCTGCTTGTTAAGCTTATGCTGCCCAAGTTGTGCCCGAGCAACACCCAACGCAACCTTAGACAAGCTAGTCTTTTGCGCCTGTCATATCAGCAACCTCGTCCAGGCCATACAGAGCTTTGAAAGCAGCACTGCCCCCGATTTTATTTTTTGCTTCAACTGCCTCAAAACCATCCTTTGGCCGAATCATTTTGTCGCTTGGCCCTTGCGCACCTCCACTTTTGCTTCTTCGAGGCCAGCGATTCTGCAGTCTCTTCAAAGACGTTGAACCTGAACTGTCCCCGTTAAATACCGAGAGCCTCTCAGAACTGCGCAACGGTGCAGTTTCGCTTCTCTTCTCTGTTCAACCCACCTAACCACCGACGCTCGCTCGAGTGTCCTTCAAGCAGCCATGGTTTCCTTCTCATGTGAGGTACGTTGTAAATTGCATTGCAATGCTTCGCTTTCTCTCCCCACTGTCACTGCTCGCCAAGCCTCGTCTATCCATTCCCTTGGAAAGTTATGCTGTGCAGTGCTGTGCAATGCTGCTATTCAAACGCTGCCGCCGCTCAAGCCATATTCATATCCTTTCCCCCCTCCGTTTCCATATCTCATACAATAATTGCATTTCATTGCCCGCCCACCCTTCACACTTCACCCTTCACCCTT
>JAAGWQ010000258.1:0-45640 GCA_013396295.1 Fusarium heterosporum
TCTATGCACAGCATTGATCCTACTCCTATTGAGGAGCATATTCCACCTCCACCATCCCAAGAGAGTATTCCCTCTACACCGCAGAATGAGCCACCTCTTGCTTCCGTCGATACTGGTAAAGATCTATATGAGAAAGCCGATGCGGATCTACCCCCCCTTCCCGATCCCCCTACAGCCCCCGAGATTCCCGACCCAAGCCTTTACACCGACAAAGACGAGCGGAAGCAAGTCGAGCGGGAGGCTAAGCGTCTCCGTCGTGGTCATGAAAATGCGCTAAAAGATCATGCCAAGGCAGTACGAGAGCGTGAGAAACTTGTTGAAAAGCGCCAGAAGCGTGCACAAAAAGAGTCAGAGAAGTCTCTCAAGGAGGCTTCTCGTCGGGAGAAGGATGCTTTGAAAGAGACTCAACGGAAAGAGAAAGAAGCCCAGAAAGAAGAGCAACGTCGAGCAAAGGAAACAGCCGAGCGCGAACAAGAAGCTCAAAAGAAGCAGAAAGAGGAGCATGAACACAACCAAGATTATCAGCAGTCCAGGGAAGTAGAAGATGAAGCTGTCTCCGAGGCCCATGAACCCAAGTCGACAAAGCCTCGAAAGTTACGAAAATTCTGCAACTTACCTACTCAAGACGGCAGGATGACTGATCCAACATGGATAGATATCTACATGGAAGACGTCGACGAGGTTGGGGCACACTGCGGTCTCTTCTTTTCAGGGTCACATTACGAGAGTCTGGTTGGCGATGTCGGTAACAGAATCACAGGATGGGTGCAAGACGACTTGACCAAGAGGGCAATTCAAGAGATGGGCATGTAAGCATTTAATACCTTCCGTAGGCCATATACCTATATTCGCCAGTATTAAGGGTAATATCAACACAGGGTAAAGCTTTGAAGTGAACAGCTCATTTCGATTATTACAAGTGACACACCCTATTGATCAGAGATTATCTTCTCTATAAGCTTAGACATGATTGCTTAAGACTTTTCGATGGCTGCGCGTATTTCAGGTTCCTATCTCACTTATACAGTAAATAATCGTGTAGACACTTGAAGTAGCGATCTTGATGACATAAAGGTGTTGCCTACAGCGAGGAAGTTATGTACAAGGATTATATACCTATATACCTACTAAGTGGGTTGTCCAAGAAGACTCACCCGAAGCCTCATATGCATATTGGGAGGATAAAGCAGGGCGCGATGAGTAACGAGCTTGAACCAGTGTATTGTATCTCAGATGCTGGATTATACGATAGGAAAGGGGAAGCACTGGTATAAAGTGCAGTGGACTGGATTCTCACCTAAGGCGTTCCCTATGGGCCTATGAGAAAGGACAAGAGGAGTTAATTTAACAAGAAGAAGAATCTCGATACTGGCAAAGAATTGAAATACAGATTAGAGACAGCGTGCGTATCATCCTGTTGTTTCGTTGTTCGCCTTGGGTTCGTAGGTAGCACTAAGGGGGAAGCCGTATGCTACTGACTGTAGACAAATAGTAACACACATTGAGAGGAAGAAGCAAAGTATGTGTCAAGCTATCAATTTATAAAATAAAAAGACGTTCACTTCACTTCAGTCTTGAGACTTCTCAGTGTACTTTGTGATGACTCATAATTAACCAACCACATAATACATACAAACATCTGTCGAATTCATACATTTGTTGAATTCAAATAGAGAACGGGAACAATCAAGTATTAATCATAAATTGTTTTACAATATGTTACCTCTATCACATGTGAGATGGTATCTAAATAAGCAGTCGTCCGAAAAACACCATGTGCCAACCGCCCAACAATTCATGCAATATTCGTCCATATTTTCCCCAGCCAGATTTATCCAAACATCTATTAGTTGTATGTTATCGATTATGCCATGTGACTCCGAATATATTGTTTCTGTAAATGTCGTGAGAGATGCGCAAATATGTTACACTGTAGTAAGGGTAGGCAGATATGATATCAGTATATGTCTAGCTCCCTCAACCGCACATCTAACCTCCTTTCGTTGTTCATAGCCCCTTTGACAACGGCTGTGTCCTCATCGACGCCTAATAAACCACCGGCACCGAGCTCCAGTGTCCCGAGGCGGATGAGGACATCTTCAGCATCCCAATCACGCCGGCCGCAGATGAGAACATTGGCAGACTCATATGACTCATCAATCTTCCAATCCCGGCCAGAAATGAAGGCACCAATGAGCACATGCTCACCAGGAGGTGGCTCTGGAGAGGAGTCGAGGGACGATTGACCGGCGCGGAGGAGGAGAGCTGCGATAGAAGGGTGGATGGCGTCAAGGAGGTCGGGTGACGTGAGTGTAGTTTTTGTGTCAGTGGAGGAGGCAGAAGCGGAGGACGCGGCGGAAGGGAGCACAGTAAAGTGAATTTCGAAACAGTACGTATAAAGGCGCAGAAAGGAGATAGGCGTTGAGCGAGCGGCAATCTCATCACCCTCTGTTTCCCAGCAGAGAACCTTTTCATCCTTGAAGCCGATTGAGATGGTCAAATTGGGTACTGCCGAAATGTTGTCAACAAGAGGGGCGTCATCACCGACTTGATATATGTTAAAGTTGGGGCCATTTCCAGTATATTCGGGACGAGTCTTCCAGCCGAGCCAACTCCAAGAGGGAAATGGTCCTTGGAGCTGCATAGGGTGTGTTGAAATCTCTTTATCCCCTGGAGGGTCGCAAAGCCACCCGAGGCCTATAACAAGACGCTCTGTTCGAGTAGGTTTATGCTTATTCTTGAAGTCTTTGGCGTGAAATAGAGGAAGACCAAGTATAGTTTCCATGGGTCCGTCCATCTGAGTGTATTTCTCCAGTATGCCCCTGAAAGCGTCAAGACGATCATCTGGAAGGGTGAATTCGCGGCTGAGGTAGCCGCTAACAATATTTCTGTAGTTACCAGTGCGGTTCCCGACTCCGTTCTCGGGAAAGACACGGCCAAGGTTGAGAGCGGGTTTCGTTTGGAGAGGGAAGGAGACTGATTCGTGACAGTGAAGCGTCTGGCACTGGAAATAGATCTGTGAAGGCGTAAAAACCAGGCGGCGGCGAGATAGGAGGCCTTCTTGATATGTCCAACCTCGGGATGCCCACTTAGAGTTGGCGACTTCAACATCGGGCCTTGTTAGTGATGTTGTGAAACAGCCATTCTCGGTCTGCAGTGATAATTGTTCCTCGCGTGCCACGCTAATGCCAGGAATCCCATCTTGCACACCTTGACCGGCTGCAACAATTATGGTCAACGCAGAGCGGGCATAAATCTCCCCCATTTTTTCCAGTTGTCGCTGTCTCTCATGCGCATTATACTGGGGGAAGCAGAAACGATCGATCCAGAGATAACGGAGACCAAGAGACTTGGTCACGGCTATAGCATCGGTAAGCAGCGGGGGCAGCACCTCGGGCAGTCCCTTGTGGTCCCATTCTTCGTCGGTCGGGCTGCCTCGCACATAGCTCAGCGTGACGTACTCAACCGTCTCGGCATTGAGATCGTCCACAAACACAACCTGG
Source organism: Fusarium heterosporum (assembly GCA_013396295.1). Lineage (NCBI taxonomy): Eukaryota > Fungi > Ascomycota > Sordariomycetes > Hypocreales > Nectriaceae > Fusarium > Fusarium heterosporum. Next base: position 3,504 of record JAAGWQ010000258.1, read on the forward strand.
TTGTCCTGGCAGTCCACAAGCTTTAGGCCTCGAATCGGTGGCTCTTTTGAAACGCATCCAGTGTGAGAATGATTGGCCTTGCAAAAGTCCATCCAGATCCGAGGTAGCGCAATGTCAAGCTTGGGGGGTATCACACGACCTCGGATGACTGGCGTAGTTTCTTTGTAACCGGCCATGTCATCCTCTCCCTCAGCAATTCGGATGATATAGCCCCACGGCAGCACCTTGGTCTTTGTGGTGACCTCAAATATCACAGCTCCTCCAAGCTCGTGCTTCTCTCCAACTCCGAGACGCTCAAAAGCCTGTCGAATTCGCAGATAGGGCGTAAACTTGCGGGTTGTGTCAGGCTCAATGCCCACCAGGGCTTGGAAGAAGATGCAGTACGGGCAAGCGGACAGCTCGGCAAGGGTATGAGCCAGTGGAATCCAAGGTCGTGCTTGACCCGGACGCCAATTGAGCAAGGAGGGGAAATCGATTGTTGCACAGATGGCGCAGGGTTGGTTCTCTTCGTTTGCAATTAAGCGACTCAGCCCATTTCTCGCAGGCTTTCTTTGCTCTGATCCTGCGACGCGGCGACGTCGAGACGTAAGCTGGTGGACGTCGGGGGAGCTCTCTCTCGTAGAAGCAATGTCCTCGGCTTGTACGTGCCCGTTGGCGCTCTCGGGGCGGCCGCGGCCGAGTCGTGTAAAGGCAAAGAGCCTGGATATCTTCTTGATGCCGGCGCGGGCGGCGGTAGTTTGACCCGCGGGGGTTTTGGCAGGCGCCGTACTGCCATTCTGGCTCATTGGGCTACTAGAACGTTTGCGGGATTCTTCTGCGTGTGACGACGCGACAGTGAGGGCGGCTTGCGACATGCGAACTGGAGGTTGATGAAGTTTGTATCCAATGGTATAGGGGATTTCCAGAAGAACGAGCGTCTGGTGGTGTAGTTTAGTTTAGTGAATTCGACTTTTGTACCTTGTCGCACACACGGGGCTAAAAAGGAACGAGGGTGCCTCAGAAGTGGCTGCGTGACCGAAAGGGGTCGAGTAGTGGGTATGCGAAGAGAAGGAAGAGGGCATACAGGTCTTTCTTCTCCTTTTCAATTGAGTCGCATGGTATTCAAGTGTAGGTTGTGTAAGAGAGAGGAGTCAGAGAAAGGGTGGGTACAACGAGAAATAGCTGCTATAGACCAGGTGATAGAAAAACTTGGGCAAGTTTGGTCTAGAATATAGCAGTATTTTACCTAATCCTTTTTTACCCCTTGGCCTACCCTCTAGGTGGGATATGTAATTCAATTCTTGGGGAAGGCACTAAGTGGTGTGGTTATGGTTTTGATTGCGCTTGGCATGACCGAGAGCTCCGAGGTAAAAAGGAACGGCTCCTACCTTATTGTGCCTAATTCAAGGTCACTCAATCGGGAAATTATTGTTACTCAAACAATACCTACAGTGGCGATCCCCTAGAACTACTTGCGGTACCTAACGAAGGTGGTTTTCTTCCTTCGCATCGATATTACTCTCCTTGTTAATATTGCTAATGGATGTGCCTACCTACCAATTCTGTCAAAAACGCCAACCGAGCGCCATCTCGAGAGCGGAAAGCTTGGGTGCGATTGATGGACCCCTAAGATTAGGGTACGCCCCATCAAAGCTAGCAAGTCTAGACTCTAAAAGGATCTAACGGACTGGCAGTTAGATCCTCGCTAATGCAACTTCTTCGTCCCGTCTTATCATTATCCAAGCAATTTGTTAAAGTTGATATTTCACCTTTCTCAAGGTATATCTGCAATACATACAGAAGAGTCAACGTCCATCTTGCCTTCAACTTCAAACCATGGTCGGGAATAAGCAACTGAGTCGATTTAGGTAGGATGAAGATGCAGGGGTCGGGATCTAGAAGTCAGGGGTATTAAGTGAAAGGACAGGGGCTTCTCACTTTTGGGGTGCATTGCCTTGCATACCCTGCAGTTTTCCTTTTTCCCGTCGATACATGCTAGACTCCTTTTGACTCGACTATTCAACACTTGAATTGATGATCGAGTCTCGGATCGTTGTAATAGCGATTGATTGATAGGATGACTAAGTTCTCTGACTGATGGGAGAACGGATGTTTCTATCCGTGGACATCATCTCCAACGCTAAATTGCATCTGGTGCCACCATCTCGGCCAGTTCCACGTGGAACTTCTGCACCCGAGACATTGATGCATCCACATTGTAACGGAGCCTGTCGGTACATGATGACTTTTTCTCAGCCGCAAGGTCACTAACTAAGGTACCATGGTAATAGTAACACTTGTATTCCGCTTCGTTTTGATTTCTCCTGGGTATTGCTCTTTATGTGATCTCATTCTCGATTTCTATCAATACTTATTTGCATTAGATGCACTACCATATAAAATGATTGCTTTAGACTAGACGAAAGAAAAATTTAAGCAATTTCAGCGTATATTATATAATACTTTTCTACCCTTTAGCCTAAACGGACAAAGTTCCTTAAACGCCCCCAGCCACTCGAGTCCATCAAATTCCTCTGACCTCATCGTCTGATAAACGACGTCGTGATCATCACGATTATTACGATCTGCCGCACAACAGCGGTGCAGCTGCCAATTCAGCCCAAGCCCGTGCCAGCCGACGTCATTGCACAGGACCCTTGATTTGCCCCAAGATCTCATTGGATATTTTCACTGATCTAGGGTAGCGTTGATGCTGATTCCCACAAATTGGTCGCGTGAGTGATGCGTTGCAGTCTGCACTCATTGAATCGACGAGGCCCCAGTATAGGTACCACAGGAAATGGCGGCTTCAGACTAGATAACAGAAACCTTAACCAACTTTAATTCAAAACATGATAGTAATTCACCTAACCTATATTTACTCGGGCAGATCTACCACTAACAATAGGTAACACAATGTTGATTTAGTTCTGAAATACTTTATTGGCTCTAAGTATACTTTGCATGATAGATAATTCAGATAGGGTAAGAGGGATACCGTAATCGTGCCTAGGTAGTTGCAGTAACTAAAGCCACAAGTATACAGCATAATAGGTAGTACACAAAACCTTTGCACTTTGTAGGGGGATTTGTGCACACGGTTGACTTGTATTAAAGCTACGATTCCATACCAATGTTAAAGAGCAGACAATTTTCCAAGCCAAGGAGAGAGACTACACTCAGTCAATACATATATGTAGTTGGTAACCTATCTCTACTGATGTTCATCAATATCGTTGCCCCCGAATATGAGCAAAAGATGGGCAATTAGACATAAGCAAGCGTGTTGTCATGTCGAATCTTTCCGATTTTTCCAATGTTAACCTCTCCTCCAGCCACGCAAGGCCCTTTCACCACAATCTATAAGTCGTTAGTAAAAAACCCTAATACGCAAGCGTTGCCAGTTTTCACGTACCTGGCCTTCAATATTGTCGTCAGTTGTCTTGTGGGCGCCGGCGTCCTTCAAGAACACCTCAACGCTAGTCAAGGGAGGACCAAAGTGCGTCTTGGAGTCGGTTGGAAGTCGGTAATCATAGAAAGCAGTTTGGCTGATCGCTCCAGCAACCTTGGCCGCTGTCAAAGCATACACAACTCTCGCCCTTGTGAAAACTCGTAGATCAGATAGAACGTTGGCGGATAGCACGGGGCTATCAGAACCAGCACGCTCAGCGACCAACACCAGGCGGAGCTTGCCAGGAGTCGTGCCGAACGATGGAGATGCGCTGGAGGAGAAACCAGAGAGGAAGTTGGACGTGGAATGAACGCCCTCCAATGCCAAAGAGCGAGTGGACATGACATGCGAGGCGCTGGCCAATGCAGAACCTAGCTTGGATGTGGACTCCGCGTGTGTCTTGAGAAGCGTCTCAGGGCTGGCGACCAAAACCGTGGGAGCAACTCCCTGAGTTGCAAGAACCAGGTCTGGTGACTTACCGGCAACCGAGTTCAGTGCAACGGAAGCATTTGAGTAGAGAGCTCCCAATGTGAGCACCAGGGTATAAACATTAGTCAGAGAATCAGCAGGCAAGAACAGATCAGATGAATTGATGCGCTCCTTAGTCGGGATGGCTGCGAGTTGTGCAGAAATGGCAGAAACCAAGTTGGCCTGACTAAAACGCACCATCTCCTCAAGCTCTCCAGGCTTGGCCTGCCAGAAAGTAACCACATCGGATGGGGTCTTCTCGAGGTCAACAGCTGGGAGCTCACTGGCAGCATGTGCAGGAGAGTCGCAGATAATATCCTGCCAGGTAGCAACGTTGATGTTGCCCCCAGAGCCTTCGGGGACCTCGTTCCAGTCCATGTGGTTGCTTCCCTCGTCGGTGACCCAGATAAGCTGTCGAAGAGATGGGTACGCCTGGATCACAGCATCAAAGGGGAATGCTCCGGGAGCTGTGACCAAGGTATCGGCGGTGGAGCGTCGCAGCATAGTAACAAGCTCATCATTGGAGACATCAAAGGGGATCAAAATTGCTGTTAAGTTAGGGTAGAAGCTGCAAGCAAACAGTGTCGCCAGAAGCTCGATCGAATTTGGTAGGTAAACGGCAACTCTGATGCCACCAGCTTCCGCAATGTGTCGACCGATGAGGTTGATTTGACGAGTGATATCGTCTTGGGTTGTCAGCAAGGCTGAAATTCTATCCAAGGACATAATACGTACCGAGCTTGTGGTCAACAACGTTTCGGGAACCAAGGACAGTTAGAATCCGTCCCTTGGCCCCATCCTCACCACCTTCAGCCGCCTTTCTCCAGACATCTCTCAGGTCACCGTTTCGGCCGCGAGACCACTTGGACGCTCCGGCATCCTTCACGTTAAGACCAGTATTAAGTGGCATGCCATGAGGAGCAGCCTGGGATCGGTAGACGGGACTCTCTCCCTCATTTCGCACTGATGAGGGGACGGCTTGGCGAGCCAAGAGCATTGGATGAACATCGGGGTCGCGGGTAGCAATGATACGGTACGAGACGATAACAAGTAGCAACGTTATCAGACTGGTCGAGTACACGTTCCATTGACCAAAGAGGTTGGTAACGCCTGCGTCGAGGCTGTCAAAGACACCCATTGTCGAGAATGGCTGTCACGCTTATCGGAGGATCGAGTGCGCGCTTCGGCGGATGATTCGGAGTTGCGTGAGGATTGAGCTGGAGGCAGAGAGTCCTGCACCAGAAGTGGAACTGATATTATATACCACGTCTCAGGTTTTAGGCGGGGAAGAGAATGAATGAGGCGGCATCTACTGTATGTATGCAGGGCTCAGGATGGAGGTGGGGAACGCTCGGGGCTGAGTTGAGCAACTTCACGTCACTTTATTGCTTGGCGGGTTACCTCTTACAACTGCATCATCATATTGGTTTCTACAATACGAGATCTAATAGCATTCTCATGGTCGCTTTACTATAAGCCAAGGTAAAATCATCTAAATTATTAGAAGTTTTGTGAGATATAACATAAAATAACATAAGTTTCGACGACGTCAGACATAATTCATATAAATCTTACATCATTTTAGACCTGCACATCTTGACAGCTGATTGAGCCCTGAATAATCGGACGGTCCGGCACGCTGCCGTTTCCGCCTAGCACTATAACCTTACCGCACACACCATTGACACCAGCCTTCAAAGCAGTAGATCTCATGAAAAAGATCTAAATAGCATATAAATCAAGACTGATCATTTTTATTGCCATGCATGCATCGCGTACAGCCCTCTCATATATCATTTCTCATCACATCGCAAGCTAGAAACCAATGTAAAACAAGGCGTTTTTTTAATTAGGACTCCTCAGTCCAGTCTGGTTATCTGTTCTACTACGGGAACCGAGTCCATGTCTTGCTACTCTGTCGTAGTATCATGGTCCCCGTCTTGAGAAGCCTCCTGACCCATTCATATGTTACCTGGGTCAAAGCCTTCATCATGTCCATGTTCCTGACTTGTAAAGAGCAAGAGCTTTTGTTTTCCTTTCCATGCCGTGCCGCCCAAACCAAAATTCATAACCTATGGGCATCGCGCGGCAACGCTCGTGCTCTCCGATCTGCTTAATAAAAACAGACATAACCGTCCTGTTGACCATTATCATGTGTTCCCTCCGGGTGCGCTGATCGCTCTCCCTCCGGTCTCCATCTCAAGGGGAGACCAGCGAGCGATTCGTCACCAGAGAACCGAGAAATCCACTTTTGTCTATGTGCACGGCGATAACATGACCTTCTATCGTGAATGCGTGAAAAATGCCTTTGGGGTTAAGGGATGATGACCTGACCCCAGGTAGACGGCGGAAACATAAACTTCGTAATGCTGCGTCAGATCTATCGGCTCATAAAAACAAAGCCTAGATCCATATCTGCATCACAGCGTGCTGCCAACGTCTTCCAGCTCCCCACATCTCGGTCTAAGGGTATCAAGCGAGGAGTGTGCCGAAATCAAAGAAACGCAATCTATCAGATGCTTCGTGAAGACCCAAGGACCGAATATTGCCTGTTGCTAACAGCAAACAGGCATTCGTCTTCGCAAGTCATGGTGCCGCCGTGTCGTCCAGGTGCAAGTCGTGCAAATAAGGAAACGTTAAGAAAAAACAAAACATAAAATCGCAAATGTGGATGATGCTGCAAAGCTGATGATGTCTGCTAGCATCAGGTCGCACCTGTGAGTGCGGGTATCTCGATGGTGTTGAGAAGTTTACCACCAAGAAGACTGAGCGCCGGGGCCGCTGGGGTTACCGTAGCCACCACCGCCGTAGCCACCGCCTCCTCCGCTGTAGCCACCACCTCCGTAGCCGCCGGAGCCACTGAAGCCAGCACCGCCGCCGCCATAGCCAGCACCCTGGGAAGGAGCGTTGAAACCACCTCCACCGCCGCTGTTGCCACCGAAACCACCACCACCGAACTTTCGGAAGTCACGGTTGGCATTGCCACCACGACCACCGCCGCCGCGGGATCGGCCACCACGGCCACCACCACCGAAGGAAGACTCACGAGCAATGGTCTCGAGGAATGCTGGGACCTCCTGGTTGGCTTCCTTGAGCAGATCCATGAGCTCGCGGACGATTCCGCGGTTGCCTCGGTTGAAGAAAGCGGTGGCAATACCAGTGTTTCCGGCACGACCGGTACGACCAATTCGGTGAACATAGTCATCAACATCAGTAGGGAGATCGTAGTTGATAACATGCAGGACATTCGGAATATCCAAACCTGAGAAGCGATTAGTTTTCGTTGAATGAATAAGACTTGGGTGTCAAACTTACCTCGGGCAGCAACAGCAGTAGCTACCAGAATGGGGCAGCGTCCATTACGGAAGAACTCAAGGGCGCGCTCACGCTCGCGTTGAGTACGATCACCGTGAATGGAAGTAGCAGGGAAGTTCTGGTTGATAAGGAAATCGGAAAGCGAGTCGGCCATACGCTTGGTCTCGACAAAGATCAAGGTCAGACCGTTTGCGTTTGAGTGGAGGATATCCAAAAGGACGGAGCGCTTGTCAACATCCTCAACGTACTCAACCTTCTGGGTAATGTTCTCAGAAGTAGAACCGACACGACCGACAGAGAGGAAGATGTAGTCCTTGAGGAAATCGCGGGCAAGCATCTGGATATCTCGGGGGAAAGTGGCTGAAAACATCAGAGTTTGACGGTTCTGAACTGAAGGCATGTCTTCACCCTCAACAATGCGACGAATCTGGGGCTCGAAACCCATGTCAAGCATGCGATCAGCCTCGTCGAGGACAAGGTACTTGATGTTCTGTAGAGAGATACGACCTCGCTCTATGAGATCGACCAATCGGCCAGGAGTAGCAACAAGCAAATCACAGCCACGCTCAATTTGTCGGAGTTGAGAACCGATATCAGCACCACCATAAACGACACAAGGTCGGACCCAAGATCGGTAAGCGAACTTTCGTGACTCCTCGTAGATCTGAGAAACAAGCTCACGGGTGGGGGCGAGAATCAATGAAGTAGGATAGGCTTTTCGCTGACGGCCGAACTGACTGGCGGCATTAGCGGGGACGGGAGAAGGACCGTTGATGAAAGCCTGGGAGAGAATGGGGAACAGGAAACCGCCAGTCTTTCCGGAACCAGTCTGGGCACAAGCCATCAGATCACGACCACCCATGACAATAGGGATCGAGTATTTCTGAACAGGAGTGGGGACCTTGTAGTGAGCAAGCTCGATGTTGCGGCACAGGTGCTCGTCCAGAGGAGGAGTGGTGAACTGATGGACGGGCTCAGGCACGTCGGTACCGGATGCCTCAACGGGAATGTCGTCGTACTTCTCGAAGTTGATACCGGTTTGCTGCTTGGTGGGATCGTCAAGGACACCGTAAAGCTCGCGTTCGATACGGGGGTTGGCAGGGCCGGGAATGTGCTTTCCGTCGCGCCACTGACCATCGCCAGAACCGCGAGCAGGAGCACCGCCGCCGGTAGAATGGCCATCGCTGTTACCACCTCCATAGCCACCACCTCGGCCGCCCCAACCGCCTCGACCACGGCCGCCGCCGCCGTTGTTGTTGTTCTGGTAGGTAGGAACGTCGTTGCCCCAGTTGGATTGACGTGCACCGTAGTTTTGGCTGTGAGAAGGTTAGTTCACTATTCAACAATGAACGTCGTAGAGTAGACTATGACTTACTTGGCCCAAGCACTGTTGCCGATGCCATTAGCAGCGGGAGCGCCAGGAGGAGGGCCACCTGCAGCAGGACCGGGGCCGGCAGGAGGACCACCGCCCTGTCGGCGCATGTGGGGAGGAATGTAAGATCGGCCACCGTTGGGAGCACCCTGCTGGCCGCCCTCATTGAGTGAGAGACCACCCATGTTGATTTGATCAGCCATGATGACAGTCGTGTTTCGTATCGAGATAGTTGTAATAGAAAGATAGTCGGGTCGTGAAGACGCGTAAAATCCTAGTAAGGCAAAGAAACACTCTCAAATATGAACGAGAGTGGTTATTTGCTTGGTGAAATTCCCGTCAAGAGAAAAGACAGGAAAAGTGTGAAGAGAAAGAAACGGAAGAACCACGCTTCCAATAATTTCCCAGATAGATTACTTTTGAGCACCAACAAATGTTAGTGCAAATATCCTTCGAAGAACAAACAGAATCTTCAAAGGAGGGACGAAGGAAAGACAAGGTCTTGAAAAATGACGTGGATGGAGAGGGATGGAGGAGATTGTGAGATGAGAGGGTTTGTTGTGGGAAGAAGAGAGTAGAAAAGGGACAGAATTCAGAGGCGAAAGAAGAGTGGGAAAAAAAATTTGGTTGGAGTTGTGGCCAATTAGGCCTAGTGCGGGCATATGATCGGGTTCAAAGTTTTTGGAGGGGGTTACGCTGCGGTGAGTGGATTTTAGAGTCAGAGTGGGCCAGGGAAGGCCGTGAGTGGGTGAAAGAGCACTGGAGAAAAGCTTCGAAGTACCTATCAAGTATCTTTTGGCCACCGCTCAGTGCGGATGCAGCCAGTGAGAGTCGTGGGAATGCCTGTCAAAAGGCTTGACGTGGCTGGGTCTGAAAAATAGGAAAGAAACCAGCCTGATACTTATGACGAAGGCACTAGACAAGATACGAAGTCTTTTGACTGGACGAAAGAACCATGTCCTGAATCGTCGTTGATTGTGAAGACGTCAGACTTCGAATATCAAGGGCACCATGCCTATTGTACGGCCAGGTTCAACAGAGGAGCACGCTAGTCGACTCTGATCTCCAGTTAACTTATGAAAGTTTAAAAAGTCGGACGTGGGCCAGCACAGAAAGAGAGATAGAGAAGGGCGGAGAATCCTGGTGAAGGCTCAGCCAAGGTGAGGAGAGAGAGACAAGGGGCGACTGTTGGAACCTGGAACCATGAGTACTTGGGCAGTACTACTAGCAAACCAAATTCCGGGGCGGGCTATCACCTGGAACTGGGGTGTCGGGTGGGTACTGTAGGGACTCCCAGCAACCGTTGTTAGCTATGACGATTGTGGTTCGAAAAAACGAGCTTATCTCAATAAATTTCAACTTGTGTCCATTGACACAATAATTGAGACCGGCGCAGCAGTGAAACCAATCGTCAAAACCAGCGTAAGATGTCTCAGTATGGAAGAGCACCAGTATAAAACCTTCCAATAACCAAGGGTGAGGCTAATCTACAAGAACTGGCAAGTGTCCATCGATGCTGGCGAGTGAAACAGGGCAAAGATGCCTGCGACTCGGCTTGTCTCGACAAACGTATTTGCGGAACGGTACAAACCATTACGGATACAGCAAACGTATCAGCTCTTCATGATAAATTCGAGACCGGAATCATGTTGGAAGCATACATAATAACACTCCGTGCGGTACGGATACATACATACAGGGATATACGAGGACCCTGAGTTTGCTCAGCTACTACCTACGTAGCAGTAAGGTTTGAGCCGGGAAATCTCCGATAAGCGGGAAATACGCAGATCTGAGAGCTACCTATCATCAACGGCACCTAGAGACCTTTCATGCGATACTCAGACATGCGCCTTGAACACCAATTGTCGACGTGTTTCCATGATTGATTTCGTGCATTTGCTCCGTAGAGTCACACATTTCCACGTGTCTAAACACCCTCGCGCAGCAGCGTATATAAAAAGAGAGTGTGCGACGCAGTACATGAGACCACCCTTACGGATCTCCCAGGCACCCACGACTCAGCAGCACGGGCTTATCACTGACACAGAGTCTAGAATCTGCTGATCGTTCCCAGCATCCAATTGGGAACCAGGTGATAAAAAATCAAAACGGGATTGCCACACGCCCTTGTCCATCAACCTCGTGGCTGATGGGATGTTGACGTTGCTCTTCATGATGAGTTTAGTGACCAAACTCGCATTTGGTGTTGGGAATTAAGGTTGCTTGGCATAGCAGGGATGCCTTTGGCCTTTGGTAATGTTTGCGATACACAATAAGACTTAGTATCGTATTAACGTGCCATCGTATTGGTGAAACCTGTACTAGAGGCCATGCTTGAGGTCCTAGGGGCGAGGTCGAGGCGTACTATACACTTTTGGCGGGGTTGCCTTAAGCTTGTAAGGCTGCTTGATTGTGTTCCGGAATCGAGATCTTGTAGTATGAAGCCGCAAAGTGTAGTTCAGGAGCTAAGACCAATTCAACCAAGAGAAGGTACCATTGTATGTATGGAACACCAGCTGAGGCCATACGTATACGGATGCACTTTAGGATCACCGTCTATTAGTGCGTTGATCTTTATTGGAGGAATAACATAATAGAATGAGAGAAGTTTGGTGTCTACTGGGCCAGGGGGAGTTTATTGAAATATAAAGCTCTACCTATACAAATACACGAGACAAAGGTACTTAAATAGAGCAAGATAGCATCCGTTTACATGTAGCAAACGCTAGATTATCACAGAGGCTAGTCTGTTAACCATGATACATTGAGGACGTAAACTACCTTAGCCACTCGATTTGGTAAATCCCCAGCCCTCCGGAGTAAGCTTCTGGATAACGGCATTACTTGCACATGCACATAGAATCATCCGCCCACTGCTAGCACAAATCGTTATTGACTGGCCAAGCATCGGGAGACTGGCAGAAACGATGCAGGGTTTCGTGTGCGGCCCAAGTACAAACCTCATGCTGTCCTGGACAGCAGGCACAGCGCCTCATGGACAACAACTTGGAGGAAATCATCTTGATGTAAGCATTGGCTTCCAAGACCCATCTAGTAGTACAAATCCATGTTTCCTTTTAGCGGGTGCCTGCCTCTCAAGCACTCTTAACCACCTTGTCATCATCAAACTCTATATCGATGATACCATCTGCCTTGACCGCCTTCACCACCATGCCCTTGAAGTCAATCGGTAATCTGCGCTTCAGCTCGTCGGTACACATCGTCAGAAGCTTGATTCCCTGGTGAAGCGTGATATCGGGATGATGGTGCTTGTCGAGAATAGACAGGCAGTAGTATCTGTAAAAGTGTAAGTCAGTCGCCGTCCAGATTATTGATATTACGCCGCGCATCTATCTACATCGCGCGTTTCGGGAGGAACATACTGTGCATATCCGTGCGCTGCGTAGGGAACATCTGCAAGCGACGCTAGGTAGTCGAGCCAGTAGAGTGATGGCTTGCCAGTGATGGGGTCAACACCACCCATGAGGAGGTTGACATTGTAGGGCTTTCGAGATCGAAGGCTGGTAGCCAACTCGCCGCGGACAAAGTGGGCAAGGCCTGAGGGAGATAGATCGGACTCGTTTCGCATCGAGTAGAGCTGGGCATTTCGTTGAATGTATTCGGCGAATTGCACTACGGAGTGAGTGTTAGCTGTCGTCATGGCGGGGCCATTTGACAGGCCATTGATGGCGATTATGATCAAGTACCTGTGTCACCGGCCTCTCCAGAGAAGGCGAGCAGAGTGTGCTTGTTGAGAGCTCTGGTCTTGTCGTCGGATGTCTTGAGGATGGTAGCACCTCGCATCGCAGCTTTCGAAGAAGCAATGATGGTGAAGTCCTTTCCGGTGATTCCCAAAAGTATCTCCCTATTGAGTACTGTTAGCATGCTTCGTAGCTACAGTTGTATCTTAGGTACACTTTACATGTTGGCGGTAATATGATTTGTGGTGGGGAAGAGTCAGATGTGTTGTTGTGGAGGAGTTGTTCGAGACAGTTGTTCAGCCTCAAGGTCCAGCATCAACCAAGCAAGCTCTCCCGTTAGGCTGTAGTGCTGCGCGTCAACGCTCGCCCGGGAGCTTCCCACACCTGGCTCAGTTGTGCCTGCTTCCACCGCCCGCGTCGGAAAAACCTGGCCCCAGTTGTCGACTTATGATTCGCTAGCGCAACGTCGATGCAGTAAGTGGATTTTCCGTGGTCCACTGTCGCTCAACTTTTTTTTTCAGAGTCCAGAAATTTATCTTCAAGGCGGGATCGAAAGTCGTAAGTAGATAGCCAACTTCACGGCGTCGCTACAATGTCGTCCTTTTTCACAGCACCCGGTGCGCATAAGAAGCGCAAGAGCACAGGACCTTCAGAGCAGCCAAAGAAAAGGGTTGCTGCTTCAAAATCTGCTGGAAAGGCACCCTCGAAGACTGCCGGCCCCACCAAAAAGCGAGTCGAGCGAGACGACGAGTCTATCTCTGGGAGCGACTCGGACGATGACGAGAGCTTTGACAGCGCCTCAGTCGCGAGTGACGTGGAAATGGAAGATAGGGACTCGGATGATGAGGAGGGTGAGACTGCTGCTGAACGGAGACTGCGACTAGCAGAGCGATACCTCGAGAATGTCAAGGAGCACGTGGACGAAGCCGGTTTCGACGCCGCCGACATTGACCGGGATCTGATTGCCGAGCGACTTCAAGAGGATGTAGCGGAGGGAAAGGGCCGAGTATACCGTCAATTGGCTGCGGAGTTGGGCTTTGACAATGTCTCGCGCACCTTTTTCCGAAGCAACACCAACACCGTTACCGCCATCGCCGTATGCGCCCCCTACATTTACACCACGACCAAAGACCTATACCTACAGAAATGGAAGACACAGGATCTTCCTCAACACCAATATCCTCAGACAACACGACGGAAACCCAAGAAGCCCCCAGCGCCCCCAAAGAAGCAGCCAGTGTTGGAGTCCTGGCTTAGGGGAAATACGAAAAAGTCGCAAGACAAGGACTTCCAGCGCCACACTGATCGTATCCTGGCCGTCGCAGCTTCTCCCGATGGCAAATTCGTAGCTACCGGCGGTGCAGATCGTAAGCTCATCATCTACGACGCACACGCACTCAAACCTATCAAGGTTTTCACACATCACCGAGACGCTGTTACCGGATTGGTCTTCCGAAGAGGAACGAACCAGCTGTATTCATGCTCCAAGGATCGCACAGTCAAGGTCTGGAGCTTGGACGAAATGGCCTACGTCGAAACTCTCTTTGGTCATCAGGATGAGATTCTTGACGTTGATGCCCTTGCACAAGAGCGTTGTATCAGTGTTGGCGCGCGAGACCGCACCGCACGTCTTTGGAAGGTCGCCGAAGAGACACAGCTTGTCTTCCGTGGTGGTGCTGTTGATAAAAAATCCCGACCAAGTGGTGTCCACCCCCGCTCTCTGCTCCACGAAGGCAGTATGGATCGTGTTGCTATGATTGACGAAGACCTTTTTGTCACGGGTAGCGATAATGGAGCCCTTGCCTTGTGGAGTGTACAGAAGAAAAAGCCTGTCTACATTGAGCCCATTGCCCACGGCATTGACCCAGCTTTGAAGCCCACCGAGGCATCGGCCGAGCAAAACCCAGGCCCCGAGATTGTACCTCCTCCCACTCCCCGTTGGATTACTGCTATTCGAACTATCCCTTACTCCGACGTCATTCTCACCGGTAGCTGGGACGGTCATATTCGAGTCTGGCAGCTCAGCGAGGATAAGCGCAAGATTGAGTTCCGCGGCGTCCTTTCTAAGCCTGAAGATCCAGAAAATGAGTCCGACAAAGATAACACTCAAGGCCCTATCCATGGTGTAGTCAACGATATTGACGTTTTTGAGCGCGGCGACAGAGGTAAAGATGGTCTCTGCGTGGTTGTGGCCGTAGGAAATGAACACCGGCTCGGCAGATGGAACCCACCAGCGAAGGCGGGGCGCAACGGAGGGTTTGTTTTTGAGATCCCAAGGATACAGCGACTGGCAGTGAATGGTACGAAAGAGAGTTCAGGTGATGAGGAAGAGGATTGAAAAAGCGTAATAGATATTTGACTACCAACCACTCAATAGACATGGCGGAGACTGCAAGTCACATTACATGTTATATATCATTAGCATACCGGGGGAAGAATAGGTTCAGCATTTGTTGGTGATCATTTGGGAGTCGGGTGTTAATAGGAAAACATTTGTGATGGGTATAAGTTTTAATATTTTTCTACCCCAAATAACCTCTAATGTGTTCATCCCCTAAACTCCTTCCGTTCGATGTCATTTCTGCACGCCTCGATGTCGGAACCAAAACTCTGATAATTTATTCACTGCTTTCGTTGAAAACCATCCAGTATATTGCTGCTCATAATAATAGCCATGATCACGATGTCAAATCGATAGACTGGTCAACTCCATCATACTGTGGTCCCCTGAGGGGCGGTCTGTCCTCCTCTATACTTTCCATAACAAGTGGTTCTAGATCAATAATACTTTGCTTACCTTCAGCTGCGGATGGTGAGGGGCGGTACCTCGCAGCCAGAGTCAAAGCTGGCGAACTGATTTTCTTGACAGTTGAGGAAGATGCTGCTGGGCACCCCTCATCGGACGAGTCTGATAATCTGTGTACAAAATTGGGAGTGGCTGGCTGTTTAGGTGCCGTTCGTTCTCCACGCACCGCACGCCCTTCTCCAGTAAGATCAGACAGCACATGCGGTACTTGATCGACAGGAGAGGAACGTGCCGAATGGTAGACGTCTCCTGAGCTAGAGCCCTTAGACTCGTTGCTCGAGTCCTCCCTTAAAGGTTGGACAAAAGATGGCTCATCATTCCTTTTGGGTGTCTGGGGCAGGGCCTGCTTCTTTGGGGAAACAGCAGTAAAATATGCTGAAGTAGTGGCAGTCTGTCTAGGTCTTTCTACCTTTGCAACGGTGTCTTCGTCCGGAGGGCTCTTCTGTGCACGCTTGACTTGAGGCGTCTCTGGTTCTCTTGACGGTACTTGGGGAGAAGAGGGGGCTATCTGCGGTGACGAGATAGGCCCTTTCGTTGCCCTCCGCTGTCTCTTTAATTCCTTTTCCTTTTGTAGTCGCAAATGTTGCTCCTTCTGGAACTCGAATAGGAGATCTCTCACTTTGGCACGAATTGCCTGGGGCTTAACAACCCATTGAGTATTCTCTTTGTGAAGCAATCTTCGGACAGCTTCATCCGGATCTTTCAGAAAGTTCTCCATATAACCCAACACATACACACCACAGTCACAATGATTGTCCTGCTGTGGGATACCCCGAGCAGTCATGCCTCCCGGGGTGTCAATAATCTCAAGCCCTTTCTTGTGCTTTGCTTCCTCAACTAAATAGTCTCGCAAACACCTGCAAGTCGGCGAATGTGCTCCGCCCAGAGAGTCGAGAGTCAGGATCCTTGGCTCATCAATGCTAAACTTCTGGTTTCCTCCAGTCGACTTTCGCTTATTGTTCTTAGTGGTGACATCGGGATTCGTTACGCTCTCGTCGTCCAATAATAGTACACTGTTGCCGTTGCTTGTCCGGCTTCTGGTTGACCGAGGAATCTCGACATCAAGAGCGACGATAGGTGATGGCTGCTGAGCAGGAGGGCTCTTTGAAACGTCGACTGCTGGGTCGTTATCCTCAACAACAATTGCTTCATGTGAATCCAAAGGTTCTTCTTTCATGGCCGTCTCTACTTTGACTTCTCGGGGAAGAAGGCGAGGGGCATTGTAGATGATGGCCAGGTACCAGTGTGCATTCTCGTTGACCGGGACCACAATGTATTCGTAAGAGAGAAGATCAACCCTCGCCGTCCAAGCTTTGACACCTTCATAATTAATCTTGGCACGATTCGACCTCAGCTTCTCGAAAAAGAAAGTGTTGAAGATGTACACCTTCTCCAGAATGTCGGGCCGTTCCTTTTCAAGTTGGACTTGTAGATAACGTAGATAGAAACTGATGAGATTGTCGTTGAGAAACTCCCCTTCGTCCAATCGTTGAATATCGTCCTTGTCGACAGTTGCACGGTTCTTTCCAGTCGGGGGGTATACCAAGGATCTGTGCCAGTCCTTGTCCCAATCTGGGTTTTGGGCTGTCCATCTGTCGGGGGTTCTCTCGCGGCGTGTGGGCGGAGTTGACTGCCTTGTGCGTCGAGTATTGGGCCCATGACTGCGAGCCAGCCCTGCGTACACATCTTCAGTATCCTCCAAATCCATCTGCACGTCCTCTTCTTTCGGCTGAGTAAAGATCTGCATTTTATCTTTGAGTTTAGTGCGCCTTGGTGAGATAGGTGACCCCATAAAAGGGTCTTTGGGGGAAGGCCTAGATTGTGACCTCGACAGTTTCGGTTTGAAAACATTGTTTGGTGTGACTGGGACCGACTGCTGTGTCGAATCATTTTTGTAATCTTGGGCATTTTGCATGGCGAGATCAAACATTTTAGCCAGCCGTTCTCTAAGAAGCTTTAGTTTAGTTTTAATGGACGCTGGTCTTTTCGAAAAGCACTTACGCGGTATCTTCAGCAAATCCCAACGACCCCTGCAGCCACCGAATGAATTGAGAGGCATCTTTTTCGCTGGCGAATTTCAACATGAGTGTGCCCGTGAATTGCCCGCTCGATGCTCTCATGACACAAACAACAGAACTGTTGCTATTATTTTGCTTCACGTGGTTGATTTTGCTCTTCGAGAGTTTGAGCCATGAAAGGTCTTGTCCGGTTTCGTGAATGGGGTAAGCCACGTCGGCATCGAGATGAAGCTGAACACTCCCAGTTTTGTCATCGGATTGATACCATAACTTTCCACAAGTAGCAGCATTTAGGATCGGACGATCCAGTATCGGCCCCCCTGATATTAGAGCTTGGCTACCCGCAACAGATTTTGTTGTTTTGAAAGTTGTAGGGTGAATGTCGCCTCTTTGATATCGAGAGATAAGTTTCCCAATGGACTTCTTCACAGTCTCCCGGCCGGCGGAAGTGGGTGCTCCCGAAAGCTCATCGTCGGACACGTTGTGGGTTTTGTAACGTTTCGGTGCGTTTTGCGTGTACTCTGCTGCTGGCCTCTTTCCCTGGGGAAGATCGGAAACAATCTTGGTCAGTGGCGGGTCAACAGCTAGGCAATCCGGACTCGTAGGACCATAATGAGGTTGAGGAGGCCGGTTTCGGTGTGCAATAGCATTTGTATCGTCATCAATCTCAGTAGGGGACGAATACACTTTGCTTTCTCGCGTTTTCCGTCTGCGTCTGGCAGGCTTGACGTTGTTGTGATTGGAGGCGCGGCGATATTCTTGCAAACTGCTTGTAGCTGGCGCAGTCCTACTGTTGCTGGTAACACTCGAGCCATCGATAGTCTCGGCCTGGGAGCCCTCTTGGGTCAACTCCTGTAACTGTGACCATTGATGCTTCGTACCGATCTGCCCATCGTCTTCGATTGCTTCTAACGGTCGCGGATGCGATTTCGTAATAAAAAAGGTGGACAATGTGTCGCGCGACGAGCCGGAATCTGCTTGCTTGATGCGTTTATTTGATCGATCGCTTCGAAAAGCATCTTGGTGGTCTCTTGTTTCAGCAAGTTGCCCAACGCCCAAAGAGCTTCGCGGTGTCTGATCGTTGATCCGTTTCTGTTGTGAGAATTAGTACCCATACACAGGCTGCGCCGACCCGCCATTTAACTGACCAGCCGTGATTTGTTCATGTTCGCCTCGTCATCCGGAGCTCTTTGTAGGGTGTTAGTAAGAATATCACAATCTATCACGCAGATGGGACAATAGGCCTACCCATAGTCCGGGAAAGAATTGGCGTCGGAGTGGTAACGTGCAAGAGGACTAGATCGTATTAGAGCAAAGCTCAGCAGAATACACAGAGAGAAGACGGGAAGAAGAGAAGAGCGGTGCGCACTCCCATCGAGCCTTTTTCCTCCTCTGATCGCCAGTAGATAAAGACTGGGCGTGGGCCTCCAGTTTTTCGCCTTGACAGTTCACGATGCGTTAGGCTAAGAGGCGGTGGTCGTCACTGCCAGCAGTTGGTGCACCCCAAAACGCGGAGCTAGGGGAGTCCTTCGGCGAATGATCGCCCTGTATATGGAGAAAGATAAAATCTTACTATTCGAAATCTGCCACACTGTCAAGCAGTACCCTATCCTCTCGAGATGTTGTAATTCAGCTTTTGCTCAGTGGAAGTTAGGACTTTTAGCGAGGCCTTTCGAAAGCTGGGCTTCTAGTGGGGGTTCGCTAGGAAAGTTAGTGCGACGTCGGCAGAGACTGGAGGCTGTGGAGATGCAGATAGCCAGGTTAATTGCTACGTTATCGGACTGTCAGCCTCGCAGGGTCCAATCAGTTGAACGTAAGACCCAGGGACTGCAAGTACAATGCTATTTATTGAATTGTGCCATATTTCATGTTGTGAGTATTCATATATAACTATGATTACAGCATAACTGAAAGTAAATCTATATGAAAATGTATTCCCTATTTGAATTATGCTTCCTTTACCACTTTTCAGTTTAATTTGACTGCCACCCAGAAAAGAAGAATAACCCCCACAATGACCCAATCACAAGGCTGAAACGCCACAGCTCCCAAAACGTGGCCAGTAGCTTTGACCTTTAACACCAAGACGCGAGATCGTCAAACGTCCGTCTTGCAATCTCTACGTCTATTTATTTTCCTATATCCTTTCCCTCATAAAACAGGGGCAAAGGCTGCACTGGCAGCTACAGGAATTGCCCATCATGTTTAACACTCTCACTCGTGTTCAGAACGCCTTCGGGTTCTTCACAACCGTCGCATTCGTCGTCGCAGCATTCATCGCCGCCTCAGATTTCCTAACCCCACGCACTCCTGGCGTAAACAACATCAAAGCCTCGAACGTCCAAGTGTATGTCCATTCATTCAGATTCCCATAAAGGTCATGTACTAAACACACACCCTTACAGTGTTCGGGGCCGACCGCATTACTACAGTACCAAGAAAGAGGAGTACGCTATCATCAAATCCACCCTGGACGCCGACTTGTCGTCTCTCTTCACATGGAACACCAAGCAAGTCTTTGTATATATCAGTGCCGAGTGGCCCGGCCCCAACAACTCTACCAACGAGGCCGTCATCTGGGACAAGATCATTACAAGCCCCAGTGCCGACCACCTTCAGAACATTGGACCAATTGCTATGAAGAAGCTCAAGCGTAGCGCTGAGGGCAAGTCTATTGACCCTAACCGGTAAGTCTTTGCGCCCTGTTGAAGAGTCAGACATGAGCTTACAGTCGCTGTAGTGGAAAGCTTAGCTGGAATAATCAGCGGCCTAAATACCAGATCACTCACCCCAGTGGCAAGATTGCCCAAACTAGTGACGTGACGCTCAAGCTACACTACAATGTACAGCCCTGGGTCGGCCTCCTCACCTGGGACCAGACTCGTGATCTTGGTCATTGGAAGGCTCTGGAGGGAAGCGAGTCGCTTAGCTTTCGATTTCCTGCCATCAAGGCCAAAAAGAATGATGCATCCAAGAAGAGCTACTAGGCGAGTTGACCCAACGACCTAGACTATATAGTGACAGTTTTAAGGCGTCCAATGTACGGGCTAATTGAATGTTTCGTGCGCTCTCTTAAGATGATTTTGCTCCAGACAGATAGATCCATTTGTATTCGTGACTTCGTGATACGTATCTAGCTTTTATCTATCATACATTTTCACGTCCAAAACTCTCATCACAACGCTGGCTTTTTTACAATCGAGCATTATGTTGCAAGACATGGTATCACGGACAAATTGTCCATCAGAGCCAACAAGGTTGAAGGCCGGCGGGCACCTAGCCCTGAGTCCCGTTGCCAGTAGCTCCTCCATTACCCCGTCCACGGTTGGGGCCGCCACGTCCCCTTCCACCACGTCCACGTCCACGGCCTCTGCCTCTGGGTTGGTCAAGGCTGGCGGGTGGGGGAACACTACCATACATCTGCTCTTGTGGAGCGCTCACTCCATGATCGCCATCAGGACCCGGAGAACCATGGTGATTACCACGGCCACGACCACGACCTCCTCTGCCTCGTGTACCAGTTCCGTTGGCCTCGGCACCGTCAGGAGGACCGTTTCGGTAAACCAAAGTGCTGTGGACGAGATTGGGGGCACCTCCACGAGCGCCGTTACCTCGACCACGTCCACCTGAGTTGCTGCCGTTCAGCGCCCCACGCCATCCACCACGAAGGGGACCAGGTGCTGGTGCATCCTTGTACTGGGTGACGCCAACATTCGCATAACCACCCCGCGCCGCAATGACAGGGCGTCGCTGTTGTTGCGACTTACTCGTGGTGGAAATGACTTGCTTGTTCGAGGTATTCAGGACCGAGGAAGATGCTACGGTCTGGCCACGGAACATAGGGGCTCTCTCATTTAGAGTGGTACCACTCATGAAAGATGTATCCCAGACAACATCCAAAAGCAGGGCAGTAGCTGTACGACTGATTCCAGCCACGGTTCCACGAGTCGCGATGGGGACCTTTCCAGCAGCAGAGACATAAGTGACTCGATCTCCAAGGTTAAAGTTTTGGCTGCCAAGCACCATCTCAGCATCCGACGGCTTGAGAAGGGCTGAGCGAGGAACGCCACGTAGTTTCTTGATATCGACATCCTGCGAGGCGGCATGCACCTGTTCTCCAACAGCAGCGAGAGCTTTCACAACCTCAGAATCAAGTTGCTCAGCTTCCAAAGGAACACGCTCGAACTTGCTAGTCTCCTGCTTCTTGAGCCAAGCCACAATCTCCTTGACTCGCTGGGAAGCCACACTTGGGTCCTTCCATAGATCTGTTTCGAGTACCTCGCTCTTTTGCGGCTCCCTCTGAATGGCTGCAAAGAAGTCGGGGAAGGCTACCATGTAGTCCGCAATCAACTTGATTGCCATGCCACTGAACTCCCAACCGGTATGAGATTTCCTCGAGTAGCCTAAAACCTTAAGCTTTCGTCCCTCAAACTTCAAGTTCAGACCTAGGTTCAGTCTAAGCCCGGCAGAGTTAATGATCTGGTAGGAAGAAGTAATCTTGCTCAGTACAAGAGGATGAATGCCCAACTGTTTGGCAACGGCGAAAGAGGGTGTATAAGGATTGGATCGTTCCGCTTGGTAGATGATTTGCTTGGCGAAGTCCAGCTCCTTGGTCTTAAGCATTGAGACAACAATTTCAGCCTTGTTGTTGGCGTGAGATGCAACTTCAAGAGGCCGGCCAAAAGCGTACTCGCCAAGGAAGAAAGCACGAGTGCCACGGGGAAATTCCTCATCGATAGGCAAGGCCTCTTTCTCGATGAATCGCTCGTCTTCATTGACAACCTCGTCAACGATGGTTTGCGCAGCATAGGTGCTCCTTAGACTGGGGTTTTCGGCATACTCCTTGATCAAAGCTCCCTCCTCCGTACGGTTGAGACCCTTGAGCATGTGAACGTATACCAAACACTCGACCTGGCCAATAGTAATTGCCAAACGCTTCGCATGCCAGGTCTCAAGATGATCTGCCTCCCTGGCCCAATCAGCGGCCTCTCTGTTGTTGTGATCTCTTGTTACGATGTCTTTGCCATTTTCTGCCAGTTCATAACTGAAAAGTTCGTCTTGAACTGTAATAACCTTGGCTTCCTGCAGGAATGGGTAGCCCACATAACATCGCTGGCCAAGCTTTGCCTTCCAAGTTTCTATCTTGGTACGATTTTCCGTGCCAGTCAATGTAACACAGACACTTGGATTCCTGCTATCCGTCTGGAACACATTAACACCATAGCCTTCGACAAGTTGTGCAGTGTATGGAAGCGTATGGAGCGTAGGGAAGCCAGCCAGCGCATCGCTGTTCAGCAGGGCGCCAGTAGTCAGGCCTGACAGGAAATCAAGTCCCTGCACGTCAGGTAGGTCGAAAATATTCTCAATGCAGCGACAGTTCTGGATTTCAGGGAATACACCAGGCAATGGGGAAGGATAGACAAAGTCGACATCGGGCGAAAATGTGAACTTGAGGGGGACACCGAAGCCATTTCGGGCTTTCTCGTCAGGCTCCAGTAGCTCGTTTTTGGGTGCCATGGCGGTCAACAAGCGCTTCTCATCAATAAATGGAATTTTGATGACTGCTTCCCAGTCCATCTTTTTTCCATTCATGTCTAGCTCGAAATCTCGGGGGTAGAAATCGATGATAGGAGAGTCTGGGTTTGTCATGAGATCATGGTAAACCTTGGGTACGATCTTCTTGCTTCGATCTGGCAAAACACCCATGAGCTGTTCGTATGGCAAGAAAGGCTGACCCTTCTTGAAGTTGAGATCCGCGCCGACACCTTTCACAACATCTAATTTCTGTTAGTTGAGGCCCCCAAAATCACACATGCTGAACTTACCCGAGATGAGAGGTGCATAGTGGTATCCGTAGAACCAAGGCCATGAAGCAATTCCTTGATAGTAGTAATACAAAACCCATTGCAAACCTTGAACGTAGTTCTCGCACAAAGCTGTAAGCTCCTTGTCATAATTGTCGGGAGCCCATTCCTCAAATTTCTGAAGATAGTACTTTGTTTTCCAGCCCTGATACTTGTCTTGATAAAGCTTCTCGTAGTTCTTCTGAGCATCCTCGGCGGTCAGATCGATCACCAAAGCCTTGTCGTAAATCTTCATCACGCGGTACGCAGCCAGGTTTCCCTCCTCTTCCTCGTCATCCTCATCCTCGTCGCTGTCCTTAGGTGGGAACGAAACAATTAGATGGCGGTGGCCCTCATCATCCTCCTTGGTAGACCATTGCAGGTGCATAGAATCGGCCAAATCCTGAACAAATTTGCGATCAGCAGCTTTGAGGCTAGTGCCGAGGTCCAACGGCTGATTAGAGCGCTTTGAGATGTATGGCTTGATCTTTTGCTTCCACAAATCGCGTTGCGCTGGGGTGATCACGATCTGGCCTCCTTTGGGTGTCTTTGTTTCAGCATTACTGTTCTCAAGCTTCTTTTCCATCTGCTTTGACGCGAACCATTTTTCATCCGATACATCGTTCTCGAACGCGTTGATTTCGGTATTGGACAGTTCGCCCAGGAGACGTTGGAGCCGCTCCATGTTAATGACTCCGTTTTCGTTGATATATCCGTCGCACTTGGGAAGGATAGATTTGTAAATCCTGAACATGTTGGCCAGCGCACCCTCATTAATGTGCAAGCTAGGCAAGTTAGGTAAGAAATCGTTGCCAACAAAGAACGCCATCAAAATAAAGTCGTCAATAACTCTTTCCAGATCAAATGGGAAACCGAGCGCCCCTTCTTCCTTGAGCTCCTGAAACTCCATCTCAAGATACTCTCTGACAATGCAAAGGTGAAGTAGATAGAAGTTTTGATGCTCGAGCTCTTTGGACTTGGTTTTAGAAGCCCGTCCAAAGGTAACCTCCTCTCGAAGGAGACAAAAATGGGGATCATGGCTGAGCAGACCAAGCATGATCAGATCGGCATCAAGACCATAAAGACAATGTCTCACGTTGTGGTTATACTCGGGCTGAGCCTTGGCATTTCGAATGTATTCCATGATCTTGTGTTCTCCCTCACCAGGGACCTCATGGCCTGACAGGACAATTTCGCATCCTTGCCAGTCAGTGTCTTCGGACACCTTCTTGTTGACAAAGTACCTCAACTGTTCGGAAAGCTTTGCCATAAATGCGGTACCTGCGAAAGTTAGAATCACGATCAGGAAGTGGAGGGGATGGGCGCACCTGGAGTAATGCAATTGCTATCAAATGGTTCCTCTTTAGGGATCTCAATACCATCTTTGATCGCTTTGTCACGAGCCTTTTCAGCATCGAGAGCCGTTCGAAAACGTCGAGAACGTTGCTGGTTCATTTTGGCTCTTGGCGCGACACCATCGATAGCCATGAAGAAGAGCTGTTTCGGCTTGATCTTCCCGAAGAGATGTTCAATGTAGTTGAATATACGAATAAACATTTCCTCTTCGCTTAGACGAAAGGCCACGTCCTCGCCTGCATCCTTGTGGGTACAATTATGAATGATACCATTCATATCGAGCTAGGTAATGGTCAGTTCGAAGTGACAGGCAGCATCAATTTGGAGTGACGAACGTAAAGGCAGTCGAACTCGGGTATTCGGTTCTCTGCGATGAGTTGGGAGATGGCAGGATATCGCTCGGAAAGCCATCTGAAGAATTTGGGAACACTGCGATGAAAAGAATCAGCTTCAGCATTTAAGGGAGAGCAGGAAGAATAAATACATACCCCATCTTGACAGGTAGTGGACAATTCTCAGTCCACGCAAAGATCTAGAGATTTGAGAAACAATGTGTGATCGGATTTGAACACCGACTCGCCCTTAAACCTGGGCGCAAAACTTAGAAAATCCTGTGGTAACAGGATCAAAAGACAAGACGATGACTCGGCGTGGCGAAGCGTAGCGTGGCGTACTGCAAACCAAAGACGAATAATGCTACAAGGAGCGATGAGTGTTTGGAAAAACAAACTCTATAATGCCCTTATAAACGAGCGGTGTCGTAGGTGAGCGGTCGTGTTATAGGAGAGTAGCGAAAAGGAAGGGTGAAGGTTGCGACTGATCGTGTTATCGTGACAATACAAGTCCAACAGTCATTGAACAGCTGGATCAACAAGGTGGGGCTCTCAACCTGAGATGGAGGGGTTTGATACTCTACTTCACTAATACATGGACAATGGCCATCTTCAGGAGGCGAAAGGGGTACTCCGCAGGTACTGGCAACGAGTCGTAAGTCAGTGACTGGGGGAGGTATCAAGCTGTGGGGTGCCTACGCCACAGGATCTCCCACCACAAGGTGGCTGTAGCTAGCAGCTCAGGGTGTATTGTCACTTTACGCGCGACGCGTTACATGGAACCTCTACTTTTCAGCCTTCCCGTGCAACGACGCTATTCTCACCTGCAGCCGTGCATTTCATATTTCCTCCACCACCAATTTGTTGACATCACCAGCTTGATCAACATCCCGTAACCTCAACATTATTGCCTTTGTTCATCGTCGGTATAGTCGCGCATTGGCAAATTAAAACTCACAATGGCGCCTGCTCAATCTACAGAGCGCGATATGGACGGTGAGTTTGCGCCCAGCCTTGCATGCCATACGACACAACCGAAGGATAGTTGTGATCAAGTTTGAGAGTTGACTTACTAACGCACGTATAGTTGATATGATCCACGAAGAGGATGATGACCAAGGAGAGCGCCTAATTAATGAAGGTAGGAAGAGGATGAAGAACACGGGAAATGCTTCATTATACTAATACTCAAAAGAGTACAAGACATGGAAGAAGAACAGTCCTTTCCTCTACGACATGATTCTAGGGTAAGCCCCAATTCTTTCACTACAACTGCCATTCCCCAGTCTAACGCCTACTCTTCTAGAACGGCTTTAACCTGGCCTACCCTCACAGTTCAGTGGTTCCCTGATGTCAAGGAGCCCGAGGGCAAGAATTACAAGACCCACCGCCTCCTCCTTGGTACTCACACTTCAGACGAGAGCCCCAACTATGTTCAAATTGCCGACGTGCAAATCCCTAAGACTGTAGCGCCCAACCCCGACGATTACGACGATGAGCGAGGCGAGATCGGTGGCTATGGCAAGTCTGGCGATGTTCCTGCTATCAAGTGTGATATTGTTCAGAAGATCGAGCATCCTGGAGAAGTGAACAAGGCTCGATACCAGCCTCAGAACCCCGATATTCTCGCTACTCTCTGTGTGGACGGCAAGATTCTCATCTTTGACCGAACGAAGCACCCTCTCCATCCTACTACCCTTGGGAAGGTAAATGCTCAGGTCGAGCTCGTCGGACACAAGGCGGAGGGTTTTGGTCTGAACTGGAACCCTCACGAGGCAGGATGCTTGGCCTCTGGCAGTGAAGATACCACTATGTGTCTCTGGTAAGTGGCCACGACAAATCCTGAAATACTCGGCTTACATGTTATACTATAGGGACCTGAAAACTCTCAAGGCCGACTCGAGAATTCTCAACCCTTCTCGCAAGTACACTCACCATACCCAGATCGTCAACGACGTCCAGTACCATCCCATCTCAAAGAACTTCATCGGTTCCGTTTCCGACGATCAGACACTTCAGATTGTTGATGTGCGACACAGCGAGACCGCAAAGGCAGCAGTGGTCGCCAGACGTGGTCACCTAGACGCAATCAACGCCCTGGCATTTAACCCCAATTCTGAAGTACTCGTGGCCACTGCTTCAGCGGACAAGACGATCGGTATCTGGGATCTCCGAAACGTGAAGGAAAAGGTGCACACCCTGGAGGGTCACAACGACGCTGTCACATCCCTGGCTTGGCACCCTACTGAGGCTGGTATCTTGGGAAGTGGCAGCTACGATCGACGAATCATCTTCTGGGACCTTTCACGAGTGGGCGAGGAGCAATTACCCGACGACCAAGATGATGGCCCCCCTGAATTGTACGTCCACGTATAACGAAATACTTGTTTAAACGAAAGCTAACACTATATAGGTTGTTCATGCATGGCGGTCACACAAACCATCTTGCTGACTTCAGCTGGAACCCTAACGAGCCCTGGCTTGTAGCAAGTGCTGCGGAAGATAATCTGCTGCAGATCTGGAAGGTAGCCGAGTCCATTGTAGGTAAGGACGATGGCGACTTGCCTGTCGATGAGCTCGACCGATAGGTGAGGTGGAAGTTCGTGGAGAAGTTCCGGTCTTCATAGGATGAGGAGACGCAGCAGCTCTGGAAGCGGTGGCAAGAGAAGATGCCGCCGGCGATGAGAAGCGATATATCCTAGTGTGAAGATTTTCAAGTACTTGGAAGGTTTGGGGGGGACTGAAAAAGATGGTTTATACCTCATGCGTGTCATTTTAATTTAAAGACGTCTTTTATTTTCCTTCTCTCTGAACGAATGAGCGAGCACTGCCGCCTGAGTTCCCGCGAGTGCGCGGCACTGCCAAACAACCAACCGGCCCTGATAGTGTTGAACTTGAACTTGTTTGGCCCGGTGAATCCTCTTTGTTTGCCCATTAGCGGCGTTTGCATCCTATTATTCGCTCCACCTGCCTGTAGATGCCTGGCTATTGTTTACTCCGAGGTTGGAGAATCTCTTCCCACCACGATCATTTTGCGAGGTTTTTTAAGGGACTCAAGCCATCACGAACCTCGTTGATCCCAACACATTACAACACTGTTTGCTTCACTCTCTCTCAGTCTGAAGATGGCTTCCAACTCTCCCCCTACGGGTGGTCCGCCATTCTCAACGAACAGCGCTCCTCACCATAGCAGTACTGTACAGCCAACCTTCGGTACCTCCTCTCGACCAGCTCCTCAGGACCAAACTACACGCCACATCCGGTGCGTCGATAATCCTGGGGAGAAGGTAGAGCTCCTGACAATCAACATGCTTCGTCGCTTAGAGCAAGCGGTTGCAAGTCGAGCCGGCACGGATGCATCCTTGCAGGGTTTGGGCGTCAACCCGGAAAACTACGGGGGGAACTTGAATCTAGTCACAGGCTTCAGACCTGCTTCGGATGTTTCTATTGATGAAGTTAAAGATCAATCTGGCGCGAAGAAGAGAGTCAAAATTGGCCAGGCATATATCAATGGCAGGTTCCACGGCCAAAGCCTTTACAGATCTAGAGATGGGGTGGATCAGCTTATCCTCAGTCTTAAACATACCAGCTTTGACATCATCACTGCTCTCTGCTGCAACCTCGAGCTTGCTGTCGAGATTGGCAAGCACCTCCCCCCAAAAGACATCATCAACCTCTACATAGCCAGTGTTCCATTCCGCAAAGCAGTCAAAAGCCATATGCTCGCATGCATCCGACTGTGGGTCGACTACAATGCCCCCGAAGCTGGAGAGGTCTTTCACTGGAGACTATATGGCAGGATACTGATCAAAGATCCGGCCGGTCGCGTATCAGACGTGAATGAAAGTCGGTATCTTGAGAACCGATGGGAGACCTCGAAAACAAATCCTGCCAATATCCGTCTCGTCCCTGGCTTGAAATACCTTCAACTCGTTCTCGGCCGTGATCGCTATTGTCGTGAGATTCTTGCCATCATGGCCCGCATGGGTTTCCGCATGCCCGAGACTATGCATAGCACCTTGCTAAGGCTCTGGGTTCTCCTCGAAATCTCTACCACTCGCCAGAGACAACTCTTCTTACGAAACCAGGATTACTGGACCGAGCAGCACATCTACAATGTGCAGTTCTTCCTTGTCAAACTCTCCATGGCATTCGTGCACCCTTTCTTCCAGCCTCACACCACTGACATGGTTCGACTTATGATGGGACAGAAGGGACTGTTTCCCCTCTGGCAGTTGCTCATGCGACAGAAATACACAAACATCATGGAAATCATGGAACTCAAGGCACGCTATGACCTGAAACTCTCCCAAAGGGTTTTGGCCATGATCCAGGATGAAGACCGAAACACAGCTTTCGGTGTTCCTCTCGAAGCAATTGGCATCGGTCACCGGGAAGGTTGGGGTAAAGGTCTGAGGCATCTTGCACGCCCTGACGAGATCATCCCCATTGAAGCCGTCTTACGAGGACTCTATCTCGATGACCACATCACACAGATGATGGTTTGGGGTTACATCGACTTCGAGACAGGAGAGAACCTTGTTCCGACCGAAGAGGAGATGTACATCTCAGATGAAGAAGAACAGTTAGGCAAGACTGACAGAGCTCATCATTGGCAGCGCAAGCACGCTCTGAAGAAGCGTTGGGCCGAACTCACCCCCGAGGAACAGCAGAAGATCAAGGATGACGACGAGGACGAGCGCCTGCGTGCCATGGCATGGTCATCAGGCGATATCTACAATTCCCTTGGAGATGAGGAGAGCGAGTCCGAGGATGAAAGCGATGGTGTATACGACATCAACGCTGAGATCAATCGTGGATATCGTATGCCTACCCTACCCAAAGTTGGCACTCGTGCCAAGGATACAAGTAGAAACAGTGTGGGAAACGGCGGTTTGAGCGGCCTCTTTGCTAAGGATCTCAATGGAGAGGACAAACAAGCTTGGCAGACTTTGTATACCAACATTGTCCGCAACGCGCCCCCTGAGGTGACTGATGGAGAGTTCGTAGTAGCCAGGGCATGGAAGGATTGGATGGATGGCGGACAACAAGGTATCCATCCCCAATCAAGTTGGTTCACCAACCCTACAGAAATTACCGCCAATGAGGATGAAGACGAGGATGAAGACGAGGACGAAGATGGCGCGGTGGAACTGTGATGAAAATCTGAACCACAGTTGCCAGCAGACATGGGAGCTTGAGACGAATGAATTGCTTTGTCACAATGTACGAAATAAAGACTGGTCGATAAGTCTAACGATAAGCATGTGAGGAGTGCAAGTGCAATCCCCCCTTATTACTTTATAACAGCAGCCAGCATAGACAAAGAATCTACAGCGGACCAGCTGGAGTTACACTCTTGCTATACCCAGCATTGGCCAATGCTTTTAAAGAGAGCAAAAGATAAAATGAGACACTTTCTTTTTACATCCTATCCATTATCTAGTATGCAAAGATGTGACAACAGTTACTTCATGTCTAGAGGTTTGCCTATGGATCATGAGAAACGGGGAGTTAAAGGAGAGGAAAAGAGAAATACAATATGCAGAAATGAAACAGATGATAACCTCCAACAATCCAACCGTCCAGCCTGTTCCGTCTCGCCCAAAATACCCTCTGAGTTCCTCATATACGTACGAGCCCAGCGGTCTCTAGTAGAGCTCCGAAAAGAGAGCTCTAGAGAGTAGACATGGCGAGAACACCCCAAAACCGTCAGCTCCTTCGAGCAGCAAACAAAGATGCAGCTTTAGGCTGCCCCTAGGATATAACATCCCTTTTGACACCTCGACTCCTTCCAACCGTGACACAAGGATTCTGTTCGGTCACTCCGTCCAGCTCCCCAGCTCCAGCGCATCCCAAGCAAAATCAGAATGAAGGTAAAGAGATGCAGAGATTATCAAGACAAATAAACAAAATGAGGAAGACGATGCCAGACTCGTAAAAGTGGTAAAGAGTGAGCGGCGGCAACATGAACGTGAATAAGGGCAGAGACGGTTGAGTAATAGAGAAAAAGCAGTTAGTTTGCCGGCAGATGAGCTCGCCGACATTGGCGAACTGGATAATTGAGTCACACACAAAGGCCAGATATATCCTTACACCCCTTCGCTATGCACCCCAACCCCGTAACCGATTTCCAGCAATACCGCCACCGTCCCATGAAGCCTCGAGAGGATATTTTCCGTGGCTCCTGTATGTAGAAATAACAATGTCAAGAGCCAGGGATATTGCCGATTCGAGGCTTGTAAATATAAAACAGACAGCGGCCCCAGCAAGCAAGACCCTGTACCATATAGATTCGTCCGTCAACACCAGAGAAAGCAAAGCCCTGGCATTGGTGAGGTAATCAAGTCACTTTTGTCTTCCAACCCTTAAAATTTTGTAACATATCCCACCTTGGAATCAATATCCGTCACTCCGACCTGGTCATCCGACCCAATACATACCATTCCCCCTTTCCGTTGAGAAGAACCAAACCCATCAGGTATTTGCTACAATAAACAAATGGCCGTTCGTTCTATCTCAATTCAAAGACATTTTTGCGCAAGAAATAGTGACACGGAACCGTCCAGTCGTATGTGTATTGAGACGGAGGTTCAGAAAAGCCATATAAATCGGCTGTAGCTGCCCAGCCACTCTTTAAGCAGGCGACTTGTTAGGAGGAGCAGAGCCGCCGTTCTGACGGCCGTCTCCGCTAACCGACAGACCACCCATGCCGCTTGAGAGGAAGGCAAAGGGGTCATTCTCGCCGTTGCCACCATTGTTGTTGCTGCCATTGTTATTGTAAAAATTGTTGGAGGGTCCGCCGGACGCAGGTCCGTTGGTGGCTGACTGGAAAGCAGCCTCGGCAGCACGACTATCAAAAGGGCCGGTGGAGTGAGACGCTGGGCCAGATCCGAAGCTGCCATGGGTGTTCAAAGAGCTAGGGTAGGCTGCAGCGCCGCCTCCAAGACCTGAAGGGAGATAGTGACTGGGAGGGCCGCCAAAGTGCTGCGGCTGCTGTTGGTTGTAGCCACCACCGGAGCCACCGAAAGAGCTGTTCGAGCCAAAAGGTCCAGGTCCGGGAGCACTTCCCATAGATCCCTGGTTCATACCGTACTGGGAGGCATTGTCCATAGAAGACGGGTATCCGGAGTCAGCAACAACAGCTGCGCCTGCACGGCTGGCACCACAGCGGAGACAGCAGACGTTCTTCGCGAAGTTGTGGTAACCGCAGACCTCGTTGCCGCACTTCCAATCACCAGCACGGAATGGCACCACACCACTGCCGCCCATGCGACCACCGCCTCCATGACCCATAGGACCGTGGTGTCCGCCATGAGGGGGAGGGGGCATCATGGCAGGGGGGCCGTAGCCGTAGCCACCTCCTCCATAGTTGTTGTTGCTGCCACCCATATCGTTCGAGGGGCCAGCACCGACGGCAGGGAACGAGCATCGGAAGCAAGCAGTTCGGCGCTGAAAGTTGGAGAAACCACAAGAGGGGCAAGTCCAGTCACCAGGTCTAGGGCGATTCTTGCTGGGAGGGAAAGGAGTCAAGATGTCTTGAGCACGGTCAAGAACGCGGCTGGAAGAAGGCGAGACTTCAATGGCCTTCTCATTGAGAGCACGGCCGTTCATACAAAGACTCTCGGCAGCCTGTAATCGATTAGTATTGCAAAACATACTCTCCTGTTGGAACATAAAGGAATGACTGTAAAATGGAAATTTGGGCGAAGCTGCACGAACTCACCTCTTCATGTGAAGAAAATACAGCAAATCCAGTGCCCGTAGGCTTGTGCTGCTCGGGGGTTCGAAGAGTCCAGAACGCGATGGGACGGCCGCCGAACTGAGTGAACCAGCTTTCAAGCTCGGACTGGGTAGTATCATGGGGAAGGCCTGACATGTGAAGCACCTTGCTTCTCTCGGAAAGGAAAGCTCTAACATCGGCTCGGGCATCCATGGGTCGAGTCAAAACATCAGGATGCTCCTGAGGGGGCTGCGACTTTCTGATCAAGCCACGGAGAACTCGGGCAAGGGTAATAGCCTCCTCCATCGCACGTCGTGGAGATGCAGGAGCAAGAGCCTGCAGATGGAATGGGAGGTTGTGCTTAATAGGAGCACTCGATTGAACAGGCTCGACTTCGAGAGCGGCGCAAATATTGGAGAGCATCGAGGGACCAAATGGTAGAGACTCAGGGTGGTGCTGCTGCCATCGCTGGTACTCGGTGCGGAGATCGAAAGTGCGCGAATGCTGCAAGTAAGGGGGGAGGACAACGGCCTTATCGCGAGCTTCGCGGGGAAGCTGCACACGGAGGTCCCAAGCATCGAGAGTAACGAAAACGAAGTCGAGGTTCTTGGAGGTCAAGTACTCGGTAGCGAATGTGTCGAATCGGGTGATAGCGTCTCTAAAGGTACCAGCGTTTCGAACATGTTCCCAAGTCAAAGTTGTCAGGCTCGCTGAAAAGGTGTTGTGTTAGCCAAAATGTTGTTGCTCAACAAGGAAATCCCAGCCGGAGAAATTCATCTGTCGGGGCGCGTGGTGGGCTGAATTAAATAGCGTGGAGCAAACGCAGATGGAAGGAGGCCGGAGCGGAGCGTAAGAAAACTTACTGCACAGGGGAGTAATAGGAGTGTTGACGGGCTTGACAAGGACACTCTCGTGAGTAATCTGGCAGTTGAAAGACAGGTCAGTAATCTAGAGAACATAATGGGAGCATTGTTGGCCCTTTTGAGAGGTATATGAGTCCCCGGGCGGAGAGTGCAAAAGTAGGAGGGTGGTATTTCTCACCTCCTCAAGTGAGTTTGCGTCAATCAAGATCCAACCAAGCTCAATAACCTCGGCCGAGTCCTTCGTCACATAAACGCCGTGCTCATCGCAGGTGGTCGCAACATGGATGACGACATAGCGATCAATGTTAAGCTGAGAAAGCTGTTGTGAAGACATATTTGCGGCGGAATCGATTGGAGTGCCGACAGCGAGCGAAATGGAGATAGAGAAGTGCTTTCTTAGTAGCGCAGACGGAGAGGCGGCGGCGGGACAGCAGAGGAACCTCAGGGATAACTCTGGTCGGTGGTTATGATAGATACTCGAAAGTCGTCGGAATATTAAGTGCAACTAGCCCGTGGCCCGGCCAGGTCGCGATGAAAGAGGTAGAAGAGAATACGTGAGGTGAGTGACGGTAAGTTGACAGACGGGAAGCGGATGTGGATGTGGCCAGTAAAAGCTCCAGGGGAAAGGGCCTCAGGCGCTTTCTAGGTATAGGTAGTGGGGAAAACGTCGGGTGTCAGCACACGCGCTATCAGGTTATTTAAAGAAGCCGGATATGAGAATCAGGTTCATTATATGAAGCAATTTTATGTGTTTACATGGCATTTTACCAGCAAGCTTGTTAGAGTTTTGTTAGAGTTTTATATAGGATATTTCGAGGATTCCAATTGCTCAGTTCAACGTTGAAATGTCATCGATATCTCTACAAGCTCAATTTTTTAAGCCTACATAGTACCTTGTTTGCACGGATCAATCATCGGGCGTCTGCTTTTTCAACCACCCATTCAACTGAGGTGCTCACTCATTCTCCTGAGCTGATACCACCTTGGCCATCCTGCAGGGGGGGCGGGCTTCTTGCTAGGTACGATTTAACGAGGGGAGCTCTGGAGGCAACCGTTAGTGACGAAAGGTCATTAACCGGGTTGCCTGGAACGTCAACGGCACGGGTGAAGCTCTGAACTCTAATATCAGCTTCTAATTCAACGCATGTATTCAGTTAACGACGACCAACGTTCCATAATAAGGCCAACCACAACAAGTATGTGCTGCTAAAAAAAAAAAACATCATGGCATGTGTTACTCCGCAGGTAAATACGGGGTTAGTTTCATATGCTTCTTCACCACGAACGTGACAAATGAGTTTGTGCTCGCACCTCGATTCACTTTCACATTCAACGGCATTGACTTTCCGATGCCTCCGAATCCAATCCTACCATGTTGAACTCTCCTCGGTGACCAGGGACTTGTTATCCTCTCCAGGACCCGTTACATGCAACTGCGTTTGCCAAGGCTGCAATTAACCCTACCGCCCATACTCCACGTTTTTTGTTACCTCCCTCCTCATTCGCTCTTTTATACCCAACAGCAGGGCTATCCTCTATCCAAACCAGCTGATTCATTACACTGTCCACGCGTACGATTCCAGCGGTAACTGAAACAAGAGGGCTATCCGTCTGTAAGAGTTGCTGGAAACTATAAGAAAAAGAGCAGCCCAGCCCAATTCACAGTCAAGGCTGGGGTTTGAGCTCAAGCCTTAATGATCGCCTAGGCAGGACGGAAATTCTATCAATAATTACCACATTACATGAGGCAGGGTAGGCAGGGTTTATTGGGTAGGCATAGAGCAGTGGCAACCTCGTTATCATAACACTCCAGTTGGTTTTCAATATACGATACTCGTAGTCATCCACAGCACAAGTCGTCAAGTGAAACGTGTGAGAAGCATGATCGCGATGGTAACAGACATGGACGATGAGAAAGGATAGCCTTGCATACGTCCAGAGTTCCACCTGCGCGCGGAGACATGAAAGGCCACCATGAGTGAGGCGTCATCACTCAATCTCGCTCCAACAACATCAGTCCACAATGATGTAGGCCCCTCATCTTGCCATTGGCTCTCTGATATCCGTACAGTAGGTAGTGTGTTGGTGTTGTTACGATTGTTAAAACAGCCCCTACTCGATAGAGTTGTGTTATTATCAAATAGAGCTAGTAACCTCAGCACAATGGTCTGCAACAGTATATACTATCTTCAATGCTTATGTCGCTTCAGTCAATGGGCTAAAAGACAATTGCCTCCTATGTATAGACTCGGTGAGACTATGTCACCGGGTAAACAACGTTGAGCGGCTTACAAAGTTTCAAGAGACTGCAGAGTCCGTGAAACTCAGGGGTCCTGTTCATGTTCTAATTGAGACAAGCTCCGAAATATGCTCCCAGTTTCTGTTTTCACTGAACTGAGAAAACAAACACATATTCAGAAAAGGGAGTTAACACAGAGTGCCTATGGTAGTGAAAGTCTTTGACTTGCTCGGGTTATTATTAACAGGCGATCAGACAAAGCTAACCACTCTCACATGAGACAAGAGACTCTTACAGAACACAACCACAGCCTGCAAGATCCGGAAATAAGTTTTATATCATCCAACGGTTATAGACACCTCAGGATCAGCGCCACGGACCCTTTGTTCACGGCTCATATCCCGTCCCCTGCCCAAAGCTTCCCGGCTCTGGCCACTGCAGATGCCGAAGTGAAGATGCAAGAGTTGTCACCCCGCCCAACATCGGACAACCCTCTCGGCTTTCGTGGCTGAATATCATTTTTGCCTCCAGCAGCTCACCTTTGGTTGTTCAGGAAGTACATCACATATATGCACGGCTCAAGCCATGTGATTTTTTGCTTCAGTCAAATTGCAATACATGCTCAAGGGGGTGTGAGTGTTTCCTCAGCAAATCTCAAAACAAAAAAAGGATACCAAGCGATGAATTTGCCCAAGATGCAAATTGTGAGGAAACACCACGCAACGTTAACTAAAGCAATCTTCCACTCGATGATTGAAGACACTGTCTGTAGACGCGCATCACATGTTCACGCATCAATGCACCTAAGGCACCATATTGTCCGTGATCCGTCTTTCATACTCCATCCAAAACATGGTGTCGTGGCAAGCAGTAACAGCTAAAGAGACATCAACACATAAGCGGCGTTGCGCATATTAATAATATCGCGGGGATACATCGCTCGTGTCACGACAGGAACCGTTGTGATATGGGTAGCATGATGCAGATAATGGTAACATGATTGCATGGATGGCATGGCCAAGAGACATGGCCATCTTGTACCGCTGATGACTGGTACAGAATAGCACTGAAACACCTGATAGGTATGTATTCGCGCGCGCTTCTTGGCTGCAGACATTTACTTGCCAAGTGGATTGCTGTGAGACCTAGACTACTTTGCCGCCGATCTGATCTACTCACTCAACAAGGTCATGAGTAACAATCCAGTGAACCAAGAGCATGCCGGCGCAGTTTCTCGATATACATACGTAGGTACCTAGTTACTGATCACCTGGTTGTTTGGTTATTTGGCAGTCTTGCCATGATTCAGTTATTGGGCTATGTATCACGGCACATGCTATGCCGGCGTGGCCTACGTCATATCCTTGTTAGACGCCATGGTCAAGGCAGAACTGACTTTCTGAAGTAAGGCCTTACACAAGCATTGGTTACGCGGCTCACAAACTTTCAAACACTTCTTGCCAACGTCTTTGTTAATTGAAATTTCTTCCCTATCAACTGTATTATCCTTCGCGATAACATCAACTACGACCGTACCCGCCATCACAATATATCTTTACTTTAACCACCTCCAAGACCAATTTCAAGCCTCATACAACAAACCGCAACTATGGGTGGCATCTCAGGAGTTTTGCTTGTCCTCATCACCATTTTCTGTACGTCGTCATCTTCCTCTGGTCGCGAAAGGTGCGGCAAAAACTAACGCGCTCACAGTCCCTCCTGTTGGTGTATGGATGATCTCAGGATGCGGAATGGGTAAGACAACACAGCTCTTCTCCTCTCCTGCGGCTCGCCGACATGCTAACGCTCGTCAGATCTGTTCATCAACATCTGCCTGACCCTTCTAGGCTTCCTTCCCGGCCACATTCATGCCTTCTACCTCGAATATGTCTACTACGATCGCCGAGAGCAGGCGCGCGAGGGTCGTCTTGCTACAGGACCTGCGCCTGGCGTGTACTCCGATAACGTGCAGACTGGAGGACAGGGTTACGGAACGATTGGGCGCACCACTGCGTAAAATGGATGCGCTGAAGGGATGAACGAGAGTAGTATTCAACACGATTACTGTCACTATGGGTTGGTGGACTAGGAAGTAACTCGCCTTACAAGGAGTTGCCGCACCGCCGACATCGGATCGGCAATGGTTTGGGGATGTAGATATCCTATAGGATAAATTAATGGCCAACGAATGATAGAATGAAGATGGTGTGTCGTCTCTACTGACTGGCCGCTTCCAATTCTGTAACTTTGAAGATGGCGTGAAGGCTCCAATCGTTGCGCGATGAACAGCACAGCACATGTCAACAGCCGTATTAGCATATGGTAAAATGCATATTTACATTATAGCGGGGATGTACTAGTGTACTTACCTTTGGTGTAACAGGGGATGAGTTGTCATTTTTTCTAGTTCATGAGGTGCATGTGTAGTGAGTGGTTTGCTGATGTGCCCCGAGAACCACGGTAACCTTTGCTCATCCAACACAGCAATTGGCTCAATACAAGATCAGGAGATGTCGTATACCAATTGAGGAGACTGAGTCCACTGGAAAGTATCAGAGCATTGATATGCATGGTTCAATAGGCAATAAGAAGGATCCATCGATAGGCGATAGGCAATTCGTCGATTACTGCAGTGCATGTAGAATGGTCGTGCAGGGTAAGGAGAGACATGTAGCTGATTGACGCTGGCCAATGAGATGCAATGCGGGGATGTCAACCGAGACGACCTTGACCCTTTTATCAACAGCCACGACACTCATGCATAAGGGCCAAGTCAGGTCTGGCCCGATTGGTTTTGGTTGTTATCAAGTTGATATCCATATTGGGGGAGAAGAAAAA
The DNA here is from genome assembly GCA_013396295.1 of Fusarium heterosporum. NCBI lineage: Eukaryota > Fungi > Ascomycota > Sordariomycetes > Hypocreales > Nectriaceae > Fusarium > Fusarium heterosporum. Next base: position 41,811 of record JAAGWQ010000258.1, read on the forward strand.
AACAGCAAACGGGAGGGAAAGAATAATCTGATTTCTCCCCTCTTTGTCTTTCTTCTTCAGTTCAGCTTTGCGCCTGCTGTTATCGTCTCAAGTTTAATTCTGTAGCTTCTACCTATAGAACGTAGCTAAGCTTGGTTGTTACCTACCTACCTGCCTATAGGTATGACCCATCTTAGACTCCCGCTGCAGGTATATCCACCATTCACCCGCATTAAGTAGGTAACTAGTTCTTGTCTCTTTAGTCTCTCTCCTCTCCTCTCATCAACTCTATCATCTATCAACTCACATACCACATTCACTCCAAAACAAAACAAACCAAAACAGGCCAGGACAAGATATGAACCTTGTCTTGCTACGCCGTATTTGTAGCCGAGAAACGCCATCGACTGCTATACTACGATAGCATATATTCCAAACACCTACTGTCCGCCTATTGCATATCCTGCATCCCCAATCCATTGACCCCACCGCGTCGTGGCGACGCATTGTTCTTGCTTGTTCTGCATCAGCCGCTGTTAGTCTGTCAGCCAAGCCAGGCCAAGACAAGACAAGATCAGACGTCGATATCCGTGCATTGTTTTTGTGTCCGTTCCCAACATTTTCAACTTTACTGCACTGTACTGGACCGAACCGGCCTGCCTACTTACTGCTCAGCTACTTAGCACAGCCATGTGGTAGTCTGGTTTTCCTAACTGTATTGCCAGATTTGGGCGTTAGCTTACACGCGCTATTTGTCCATCCCACTCGATCCTACGGATACGGCCTGCTTCTCTAGCCTCTACCGCTGCCTCTCTGCAGCATATCCCCGGCATACCTTGCATGCCCTAGACCGACTGTCGACCACGACCATCATCATCCCAACCATTTGCCTATCTCACCATTCGCTTGCCCCCCGGCACTTTCACGTCCATACGTATACTAATTACGGATCGACCTGCAAAGCTACCTACCTACCTATCTACCTATCTGGCTGCTTCGGAGCTCCCAATGCCCGCCCCACTGATGCACACCTGGGGTGACATTTGTTCTTGATCCAAGTCCGCAGTCTACACCTCGCTATCTTCCCAAAGTACAGTACCATACTTGCCTGCGAAGACAAGCACAACACACACTCGCATACTATAAATTCACGGGACCCAGGTTCCGAATCCCCATCATGCTGTCTCCTACCGCCCAGGAGCCTCATCAACCGCCTCAGCCCCAGCAGCACAAGCAATCCCGACATCACGCTGCCCCATCCACCTTGTCAGCCTCAGTCACCAACAAACCTCGTCGACACTCTCTGCAGTTTTCTTTCCCGCCTCTCTTCCAGTCCAACACATCGTCGACGAGTCTTGTACCTTCAACCGCAGAGGGTAAACCTATTCCTGTGGACAATTCTACTGCAGAGCATCGAACTTCAGCTCTTCGCGAGCTCAACTCCAATTTTCCGACTCGTCACCGATACACTCAATCCACTGGCGCACAGAGTAGTACCTACTCTCAGCCAGTCATCGTCAGAAGCTACTACGCCCCCGTTCCGGCTCAACCAGCTGACAGAGGTGTAATTGTTGTTAACGGCCGGAGGCATCGACCGGCACTATCTGAGAGTAGTGGCCCATCAGCTCTTGTTCGGCGTGTTCTGCCTTTTGGCACAAATTCAGTGCCATCTAGGAATGGAATGCTGGGTACCATGGCAAGACGAACTAAGAAACGATTTGAAAATGAACCAGAAGAGCCCAAGCTTCCATCAGTCGAAGCATTCCGCTTCAAGAGCTTTATGGCCAACCTGGAAGATCAAAGCGGAGGTACAGACATCAATGCTGACCTCGATCGTATTGCTGAGATCTGTGCCAAATCGCGGTATTCTCTAAGTAACCAGTATGAGGTTCACTACGCCCCCCATGGCTCAGGTTCGGCATTTATGCCTGGGGGTGCCGATAGCCAGGAAGCCCAAGGACCCACCCTTCAAGTCGTGTCATCAGATGACGAGAGAAATCTCAAACAGTCTAGAAAACGACCGATGGGAGTGAGAAGGAACAGCCGGGCTATGGGGACTTTGGAGACTATCATGTCTTCGAGTAGGTCATCGGATGAGGACAAGTCCAAGAAGAAGTCTGCTGCGGAGATTGCGGATGAAGTCCGTGGCAGGGCTGCACAAAAAGGATCCAGTAGACATGGATCGCTGTCTCAATCTGAGGATGGGGTTACTGAGAACATGGTTGTGGAGGAAGGCATACAGAGGACACCTCGTCCAAGGAGGTCCGGCTCATTGGCCCTTATTGACGGCACTCGATTGAGCATGCACCTGAATGACGTGGATCTGACTCGAACCACATCTGCTGGCCTTGTCAGTGAGCCTGCCTTGCCTCAGAAGTCGAGCAGCCAACTCGAGATTCGAACAACCCCTGAAATAACGAACAAGGAGCATCTCCCCGGGCCTCCCAAGAAGAAGAAACCTGCAGCAACGGAACGACTCAACCAGCCAGTTGTCCATGGCTTTATGTCATCTGTCGAGAACACTAATTCAAGGAGCAATCTTATGTCCACACTCAGTGGCTGGATGAAGTGGCGTTCTTCAGATTCTTTGCCAACGCCTAAGGGCCGAGCTGAGGGCAGCCTTCGTGAGCTTCTCAAAACTAGAGACATTAAGGGCAAAGGGGTTGATGCCGCGGCTTACCCGTAGTCAGTTAAGCGGAACTTACACGAGAGGAACACAGCACTCTCTTCAAAGTATACCCGTATGAGCTTGAAGAAAACAATCTGCTCCAAGCTCTCAAGCAAAATGCGACGGTATGCCATGACATGACGAATTATTTACGATTTAACGAAAGGAACAAGGGTATACGATTAAGTGCCCGAGAGGACGAAAAGCCAAAAGTTCGAAATGATGTGTTTTTATGAACCGAATATCTATACAAAATGGGGCACCCAAGTAGCAAAAGTGGAATGAATATGCTTTCAATAGCTAGCTGACTGTACACGAAAGGGTTGAAGTGGGTTTGGACGACACTGCGCGAGGAATGCTATAATTCGAGAAGGGAGTTGAATCCATCATATAGGTTATCAAGCCAAGGCCATTGCCCTTTCAAGAATGGCTTTACAAATCTTAATGCGGTATTGCACCTGGTTTTTGATTTGAGTATCTTCATCGCTGCTGCTATCAAGTCTGATTCAACATTATCTTGCCATGTCTTCGGCACCAGAAAACCTTGTCCTCTCTCATCACCAACCATCTCGCGCCAGTACGAATGGCATATAAAGAACTACAGACACTGGTGGAAGTAACATATGCCCATACCCGTGCCGAAACCGCGCGCGTCCAAGATCCCAACACAGCATGAAGCCCAAGTCTTAGCTTAAACGGAGCGTGATATATAAAAGCAAGAAAGAGCAAAAAGAAAACGAAACGCCACTAACTCGGGCCCCCTGGCCGGATCAGAAACGCCGAGCGAACAGGTTACAGACATTGGACTCCCCAGGAACTCCTTTAAGAGACGTAATGTCGTCTATGATTCGAGAACCGATGCTCATAAATATTAATCGCTTCAAATGAGAAAGATATGGCAAACACTATGCATCAGTGCTCATTTTTGATGAGGTTGCTGCTGGCGCGGGCTTGTTTCCCCCGTTCTTGTCAACTTGCAAACGTTTCACGTCTCGTTGATCGGCTCCTTCATTGACACGCTTCTTGTCCTTATCTTTGTCTCGGCCAGCACCTTCTTTGGCCAGTTTTCTAGCCTCTCTTTCGCGACGGTCATTCTCCTTCCGTAGGGCTTTGGACTCGAATTCATGCCAATCATTGTGTGTTGAAAGTCTGTAAATGGTTAGCTTGTGAAAAAAAAAAAAAA